>CAUYQV010119541.1:0-18784 GCA_963574575.1 Galagoides demidoff | reverse complement strand
TGTACACCACAGCTTGTTAGACTGTTTCCACGTTTTGGCAATTGTAAATTTCGCTGCAATAAACGGTCTAGTGCAAATGTTCTTATGATAAAAGAATTTTTTTTCTAATCTCTATACCTCCGTGCAACTGCATGACATTAGTTTATATCATGTTATGATGTATGTGATTCCTCTTCCTTTATTATTTGTAAGGATGTGATATGAAGCTTATGTGTACCATAATTTTAGTACTTGACTGAAAAAATAAAACCAGTATACTCCACTTGTCAAAATAGTCTATTTCCTAGTGACACCTAGTGACCCTGAGTGTATATATCTTGCTGAGTGGGCATACCACTCCATGATTATAAATTCCACCATAAGAGGATTTTCACATATACAAATAAGGACACAATATGAAAGTATGTTTTTCATCTCAGAACCTAACAAATTGCTGAAGAAATGAAGTGTGATTGGGTGGGTGGAGTCTCAGTCCATTTCATGTTGCTATAACAGAATATCCGAGACTAAGTAATTTATAAAGAAAATGATTATTTAATTCATTATTCTGGGGGCTGGACGGTTTATGATTAGAGGGCTACATCTGGCTGTGGGCCACAGGCTGTTTGTACTCATGGAAGAAAGGAAAAATGGAACAGTTGTGTGCAAAGAGATCACTGGGAGGGAAGAAGCAAAGGAGAAAAAACGCAGGATGCCAGACATTGTTTAACAACCCAGAAACGAATTCCTCCCCTGGAGAATTCACAGGCTAATTCACACCCAGCAAGAAGGCAATAGAGGGCTTCAGTCTCTTCATAAGGGATCCACCACCATGATAACACTGTCATTTTGGGGATCACATTTCAACAAGTGTTTGGTAGGGACAAACTCATATCATAGCTGATAGTTTTCTGAAAATTTACATGAGGATCCATGAAGCTGAGATATCTGGTAAATAAATGAAAACCACAGCCCAA
Source organism: Galagoides demidoff (assembly GCA_963574575.1). NCBI lineage: Eukaryota > Metazoa > Chordata > Mammalia > Primates > Galagidae > Galagoides > Galagoides demidoff. The sequence continues at coordinate 17,828 of CAUYQV010119541.1, read as the reverse complement.
GAGATTTACAGTAATGAAGCATTGCCTTCTGTTCCAAGACTCCCCGTGCTGAAAGTGAAAAAGAAAAATAGTGTTCATTATGTGATTCTTTGGGGGTTTTTTAAATGTTTTTTTCTTTTAATTTTCTCTTTTTAATTAATTAGTTTTTGTTATATACTTCTTATTATCTGTAATCCTTAAAACCTGTTATTTGCAAGAAACTTTTTGGCACAACATTTACAAAAGAAATATGTAGGATGTATATATAAAAGACATTTTCATGTCACAACAATGGATTTAAGCGAGTCTTATACAAGGTGCACAAATGCTATTCAGTTTGCCATTTGGGTAGGGTTGGTATTTTTTTTTTTTGGAGACAGAGCCTCAAGCTGTCCCCCTGGGTAGAGTGCTGTGGCATCATGGCTCACAGCAACCTCCAACTCCTGGGCTCAAGCGAGTCTCCTGCCTCAGCCTCCCAAGTAGCTGGGACCACAGGCGCCCGCCACAACCCATGGCTATTTATTGGTTGCAGCCATCATTATTTGGCGGGTCCGGGCTGGATTAGGTGTATGTGGCTGGCGCCTTAGCCAGTTGAGCTACAGGCATCGAGCCAGGTAGGGTTATTTTTATTTACCTTTTATGAGGAGCACACACCTAATTTTTTATTTGTTTATGTTTTCATTTGAAGTACTCTTCAGTCACACCCTTGGCCTGAGCTTCTTTGCCATATTAACTACTACATAACTACAACCAACTACTTTACTTTTCCCTTTATCTAAGTTTTACAGAGGCTTGTGCATTCTCGGGTTTCTTTTTGTCGTCAAACTTAATTAGCTTGATTTGGTGTTCAGCTCAAAGGCCTCCACTAACTTGACATACATACGTTTGCTATAGTTGGATGTAAGCCACAAAGATGGGCTTGGCATCAACTTCATCTCAAAGTTTATAAGCTTCTGCAACAAATGTGAGCTTGAAATTTCACTAATCGAACTTAATGCTTGTTTTGCAGATTGCTAAATACAATGAAGTTCCCCTTTCTTTGGATCACCGTTTTAAATGAAGTATTAAATTAATTAAATAGCATATAATGCCATTCGTTCCACTACTAATAATGTTAACTCTGGTCATTTATTTAAGGAAGGGTCTCCTGGAATTCTTCATTAAAATGTTACCATTTTCTACTTAAGAATTAGGATGTATAGTTTGTTATGCTATAATACTTCTTTTGAAAATGCAGATTGGTTCCAGTGCAGTTAATACATCAAGGAATGATGATTTGAGCATAGCTACAATTATGTTTGTTCCAGAGAAATGCTAAGTGAATACAGAAAATTGCATGCAGTTCAGAGTGTGCGCTCATGACATACCTGCTCGCGTTTGATACTACAACTATGTCCAATTTCAAATTACCTTTCTTCTATAGCCTCACAAAAATGTGCATGATAAAACTCTTTCCAACTCCCATGAGTATAAGCAAATTTCGCTTCCTTTTCAAGATAAAGTACCATATTTATTGTAGTATTATGTATTTCGTATCCCTTTACTATGTTACCATTTTTATTAAATACCTATCTTTTAAATTAATGTGTCACTGATGATGTCTATTAGTATTTTGCCTCTTATCCAATTTTTTTCATAATCTCCGTGGTTTTTATTATGCATTTTTGTATAACTGATGATTTTGGGGAACTCATGCCCTGTTACAGTAGAACTGACAATAATCTCACACAAATGCTTTAAGGCTGTCTGTGTGTCCTATGTGCTGTCAAGCTTTCACCCGTTGGTTTTACTGTTCATGGGTGATTCTTGTGTACGTCCATTCTTACTATGGTGGATTTAGTAGGATCATTTTCTAGCTCTCCTTTTCTACCTTTGGTAGTAGTATTCTGCTGTAAGGATGGATTTTTACTTCTCTTCTATTTCCTTATTTCTTTGACATCAGTGTTAATGCATGACTTTTTTTTAATTCAATGCATTATGGTCCATCAAAGGGGGACATCAAAACGTTGATGGAAAATGGAGTTAAAAGATAAAAATAAAAATACAAGCTTTATTTTTCAACAGAAGCTATACCCAGGTCAAGACATTTTTATAAGCTATTGTGCCAGCCTTTTACACCATTTCTAAAGAACTGAGGGCCCTGGGGATTTAACCATGTCAATGCAGACATTTTTGTATTATTAACTGAAGAAAAATGAATATCCTTTAAAGATTTTTTTTGAAGATTAGGAAACTGAAAGAAGTCAGAAGGAGTCCAATTAGGATTCTAAGACAGATGTCTAATGATTTCTTATCAAAACTGTCACAAAATTGCACATGTTTGATGAGAGGAATGGCCAAGAGCATTATTGTGGTGGTGAAGCTTTCCTGGGTATTATTCTATTAAAGCTTTGGTTAACTTTTTCAAAACACTTTCATGATAGCATATTTTGGTGCTTGAGAAAGTCAAACAAAATGCCTTGAGTTTCCCCAAAATGAGTGCTTTTGGTCAGTTTTCAAGGCAAAAGCCTTGAGTACGTCCATTGTACCTCCTGGTAGTCATGACTTTGACTGGTTTTTCTTTTCAAGATAGTGCTACGAAAGCCATGTTTCATTTTTGGTTACAATTCTTTGAAGAAATGCTTCAGGATCTTGGTCTCCATTGTTTAAAATTTCCACTGAAAGCTGCACTGTTGCCTGTAGCTGATTTGGATTCCGTTGTTTTGTCATCCATCAAGTGGAAGGTTCAATTTTTCAGTCAGAATTGTGTAAGCTAAGCCCATTGAGATATCTGTGGTATTGGTATTGTTTCTGCTGTTAATCATCTGTCCTCTTCAGTTAGGGGACGATTTTCTCCCCAGATAGAAGTGGATGGTCTGCCGCTGTGGGCTTCCACTTCTACATGGTGGTGTCCCTTTTGAAATGAGTTACCCATTTGTAAACTTCTGATTTCTATGGGGCATTTTACTCACATACTTTTCATAAAGCATCAGTGATTTCAACATTATTCCAACCAAGCTTTACCTTAAATTTACTGTTTGTTCTTGCTTGAATATTAGCAAAATTCAAATTGTCCTAATAGGAGCTCTTCTCAAACTGATATCTTATCCTTCTTAATGCTTCAGACTGAGTGATAAGACTGATCAGACATGTGATAACTAGTTGGCACAAAGGAATCTGTGCTTAGGTTTTTCAACTTTTCAAAGCTCTCTCATATTGTTATGAACTATTTTGATAATCGAATTTCCCAAATTATTCTGCTGAGAGTTCTTTAAGCTATCTCTTATTTCTTTTTTGCAACATTTCCATCATCTCTTGAACTCTTTCTTACTTTTTCACACAGCTAGCTATTCCATGCTCATTCTACACTTTCCCTGAATGAGCCCTGGAATCGCTTACTTCCTATTGTTGGTTCCTTTGACTGATCAATGATCCTTGGAAACCAAGCTCTGTGATGCATGCTAACTGCTACTAGGGGCTAATAGTAATGTGAGGGAGAGTAGTTCTGTAAAACTTACTTTTTGACAGGCAAAAAATGAGTTTGTAAAAAAAATATTTTATTTGCTGGAATTAAAAATTTTAGGCTTGGTGCCTGTGGCTAAGGCACCACCCACATACACCCAAACTGGTGGGTTTGAATATAGCCCATGCCCACCAAACAACAATGATGGCTGCAAACCAAATGAAATAGTCAGGCTCTGTGGTGAGCACCTGTAGTCCCAGCTACTTGGGAGGCAGAGGCAGGAGAATCACTTGAGCCCAGGAGGTGGATATTGCTGTGAGCTATGATGCCACAGCACTCTACCAAGGGCAACAGCTTGAGGCTCTGTCTCAAAAAAAAAATAAAAATAAAAATAAAAATTTTAGCATTTCTTAATTCCATAAAAGGTAATCACTTGGGCATTTTTCTTTCTTTTTTTTTTTTGTTAAATTTTGTTATACTCCTATTTTTACCACCTGGACACCTTTAAATAATGAACTGAGGATAAAAGCAATCCTCTAACCCACGGATGTATAAAATAATTTGAGGTCTAATGTTGGACCACAGGAAATTGAGGCTGCAAGAAAAAGATATTTTTACTGTAGATTTTATTTTAGAAGGTGTATTGTCTGACTAGCTTTCTACATATTCTTTAATAAGAGTAACAACCACAGAAATAAAATAGTTATTACTACAATTCCTGCTTAGAAAAAGGATATCTGAATACATACCATAGATAAACTCTAGAAAGATTAACGTTCTGTTCTATTTTTATTACCATGAAACAAAAATATTTTGATGTATGAGCAATTAAATAAACAACTGAACCAGGAGCTTCACTAAACTTAAAGCACCGAATTTTTCAGGAGCACCTATGATTCTTAATTTAAAGAAAAATAATATCTAAATATCTCCCTCCTTTCCTCCCACTGCAAAATCCACCCCTATCCACACAAATGCGTAAATATATAAATGGTGCTTTTATTGCATTTAATCTGTTTTAAAAACTTGAGTAACTAATGTGAATGTATAATTATAGAAGCATCATTTGCTAATCTTAAAATATCAAAGATAAATAATTGTTACAAAATATTTGGAGACAGTCACTATGAACTCTTTCAATTACCTTCAGAAGAAGTCAGGGTTGTACATGCAAAATAGATACAATGTCAATTAACACTTAATTATTGGATAAATTATATGTCACCTTATTTTTAGGTACATATCAGTTAAGTGCCCAAGCATCTATTTTTATAGCATTGATTGTGCATATTTGGTGGTTGTTACCCTAGGACCTGGGGAGACAAATGATACAAATTTTGTATTTTGTACATATTATAAGAGAATAGATGTATTAGTATATCTGAATGTAGCTGATGCTCTGGACAGTACTAGGAAGTACATCGGCAGTATGGAAATTAGATGTGGCAGGTGCTCAGAGAATTTGAACAACTCCTATATAAAAGCAGGTAAACAGTGGAACTGGGAAGCCAACTGAGAAAGTCCGGCCAAGGACCCATGCTTTTAGCTACTTCTCTGGATGTTGTCGCGATGGGAACAAAATGAAACATTTCTTCTGGGGGAAAAAGCAGGGTTCACTGGGGAGATTAATATATCAAGTGCCTGTCCTCACAGGCCTTTTCCACAGTGTGCGTGTATGTTGTAGGGTATCAGCTGAAGGAAATTCTGCCAAGGTTTTGCGTGGAAGGACATTGTATCAGTGGAAATTCTAAATCTTGATTAATTTTAATTTTTTGTTTCAGTATTACCAATAATTACTATGGATAATTTAGGACTTGGCATGTAATAAAAACAAGATAACTCTAATCAATGTTAATTCAGTTGAAAACCACATAATTTTTTGTCTCATAATGCCATAAATATTGAACATCCAAGTATTATCTTGAACTACACAGAAGGCATATCTGTGAGTAATTATTGTTAAAGAAAAATCCTATCCTCTAATTTGGTAGTTCCACATTTTATATAAACTTTAAAAGCACTACATTCTAGTTAGTATTAACAAAATGTCAGTGTGACATTGCAGGACCTTATAATTGACTGAATTTTAGGGAAAATCCTTAAACTAACCCCCCATTTTTACATTTTTCAATGCTTTAGAATTTTAGTGTGGTCTGTCTTTTAAAACTATTCTAAATTTCTTAGTCCTGATGATTTTTTATTAAATCATAAATACTTAGATCATGTATACATTAATGCATTTATAGGGTACAATGTGCTGATATCATATAGAATTGGCTTACATCACACTGGTTAATATATCCCTCATCTCATTTGCTTAATTATTATGTGAAGACATTTATACTCTATACTTAATAAATTGTATGACAAAATACAATTGATGGCTCTTCTTTGATATTTGATCTTCTTCCAGTCCACTTAATGCATATTGAATTATTCTTAATTTGTTTATTAATGGATGCATCATCTGTGTTCAGTAGTTAATGTGTTTTGAAATAGACTCTACAGGTGCGTCACTTTTACGGTTACCTAGTTTCTTGTCCCTCAGCTGTTGGGGTGAGCTGTCATGGCTCATTTAATGGCATCGTTGTCACAGTGAGTCATGAATCCCCACGCCTCTGTAATGGGAGGCGTGAGCAGACCTTGAAGTATACTCACCTGCTCTTAAGAGAGGGGGAGACATGGCCAAGCCTGGGATCAATTGAATTGTTTATTCTTAGTTTCTATGTATTCACACCATAGCCTGGTGATAAATAACACCCTTCTCAACCGTATTTATCTTTTGTCTAATTTATTGTTCTGAAGTCAGTGAGAGGTATGTTAAGTAAATGGAGTTGCCTTTCATTTGTTCATTTATACTTACGAAGACCTTCCTTGGAGTAGGCCTGAGAGGACTGGAAAAGCTGGCTAAAAAAGGAAAAGCAGAGCGTGGCTTTCCTGACCCAAGTTTCTCGATTTGCTGCCGACCCGCAGATCAGGATTCACACAGAGATCATGAAGCTTTTCCTCAGGGACACACAATCTGCTTGCTTTAGCCATTTCCTTCTTTCCGAGGTTTGCTTGGTGACTTTGCTGCTGAGGGTTAACAAGCCAATAAAAATAAATATGTCCTTCTCCACTGGGCTACATTGCCAGCAAATAAGAAGGGAAGAAATTGTCTTAAAATTTGGGAGACTCTTTTCTGTAAAGAGCACTGAAAGAGAATTGAGTTAAAGAACAAGGGTTAGGAGGGCTGCGTGAGGAAACTGACCAGAAATAACCAAGAATAAAGAGATTGACTGTAAAGGGATTTCTGGTGTGAGAACCAAAAAGCCTTTTAGATTATGTTCTTCCAACTGGCCTCTCTAAAATTTCCTACAATAACTTTTAAAATTCTGTACCTTCTAGTATTTATTAAGTATCAAATCTATCATTGTTCTAATGAAACTGGCAATGGATATTATTTCTAGTATTTGTATTAATTTAAAATAGAACTATTATATCTCTTTTTAAAAAAGCTATTCAATGATATATCCGCACTTTAGTAAAACAATATACATAATTATTCATCGTGAAAATATGTGCCCAAGTTATAATTGGCAGAAGGTGTATATAATTTTCTCTGTTAATTTATATTTCCTTTATTCCCCAAGACAAGTTTATCTGGATGAAATCCAGTATTTTTTTTCTTGAAAGTCTTAGTTATTATAGATCAATGAGTGTCAGTGTCCTTTTATTTTTGTGCCTCAGAAGGACTTTATATCTTAGAATAGTGTTTTCTAAAAGGACTTTCTATAATAATGGAGATATTTTAATCTTTATTATCCAACACAATAGCTACTAGCACATGTGTCTAATAAACACTAAACATGTGGGAATGGATGAAAGGACTGAACGTTTTAACCTTATTTAATTTTACTTAATTTAAACTTAAGCAGCCACACGAGATTAGTGTCTATATATCAGACAACATAGTCTTAGGGCAATGGACTTGCCACAGGGTGACTGAACATTCTGACCACTTTATTTTTATATTGTGGGTGAAGAGCAATTATAAAAGCAAAAGTGGAATATGAGAATCGTGTGATAACTCCATGGCAGATGGATTCTCCTGCATACCAATTTTTCAGCACCCTCACCCCCAGTTTTGAAAATCTTTGTGGGGCGGCACCTGTGACTCAGAATAGGGCACTGGCCCCATATACTGAGGGTGGTAGGTTCAAACCCAGCCCCGGGCCAAACTGCAACAAAAAATAGCCAGGCGTTGGGGGACACCTGTAGTCCCAGCTACTTGGGAGGCTGAGGCAGGAGAATCACCTAAGCCCAGGAGTCGGAGGTTGCTGTGAGCTATGACTCCATAGAACTCTACCAAGGGCAATAAAGTGAGACTCTCTCTTGAAAAAAAAAAAGAAAAGAAAATCTTGTGGATTCCTGACTTTGGAAAAGTTGGTGGTTTTAGCTTTCTGGACATGTGGAGGGAATATTTTCTTATTCATAATTTGGTGTTATAATTTCTAGAATAAGGTTTATTTCCTCAAGCATCTGGAGTAAGATGATAAAAAGCCTGCCTGAAGCAAGAAGGGAATAACATCAAACCAGAACTGTGTGATTAGAAAGCTGGGAAATAATTACAATCTTGTAGGTTATGCCCTGCAATCCTCCAAGTGACGCTGGGTTAATCTCACTCCGTCTGTGGTTTGTACCAAGTGGGCAATGATAGGGTGGCTCGCTGTAGCACGGTGCTCTGAGAAAGAGCAGGGTCCCAAAACTGAGGAAGGAAAATTCTCTGCCGTCCTTTGCCCTATGTCATCAGGTTAAACCAATACCTGTTAAAGGGAGACTTTTATTGGAAAGGTATTTTGATATTTTAATGCTATTATTAGAGGCCTTCTTTTGGACTTTTTGAAGAGAAATATTAGAAATACAGAAATTTGGCATTTTATATGGTCTGAGAATTCTGATAGCTTGACTCCTTGGAAATTAAATAGTACTTTGAATTTATATACTACCTTTCGCTGGAATAAAAGAACTGCCGAAAATATTACTTATTCTTCTGACATGTCCCTTGAGAGAAAGTAGGGACTGATATCCTTGAAATAGACACAGAACTATCTGCCTGCAGAGAAGAGGCAGAGGACCTAAGTCCTGGTATTGTAATCTCTGCTACTGTGAGCCCACCAAAAATATGTTACTGTAACTTGCTTGTTTTACTATGCTCTTGTCTTTCTAGGTTGCTTCTGTCTTGTAATTTATCTGTAGTTAAAAGACTTAAAATAATGACAAGCAAACTTCTTTTACAAGGCAAAAAAGAAACAACAGTCCATATCACAATGTGAATCTGGTTGAATTTTTTTTTTTTTTGATGTTAGCAGTTGTCCATGAATTGGATTCTCACTTCTCAAAGTGAGGTTATAGGTTACGAGGGCATAGAAAAATGCCTTAACTGGAAAATAGTCTTCTTTAATACATACTGAAATCAGACACTAAAGAGAACATGTACTCTCAGAGGCAACATGTATCCAGTTTGAAAAGTTGTCTCTTCAAAAGATTTGTGATAGACTCACAGATGAACTTCCTAGAGTATCTGGGCTATTAATATATGTCCCTGAAAAAAGTATTATTTTACTACATATTATGACATTAGAGAAACTTAATGTTTCTACTTTATTAAGTTATAGACATCTATGTGTACAGATAGATAATGTGTGTGCATGCTCCAGCTGTAGTTGCTTAAAATTGAATGACAAAATCTAGTCATAATTAATTGTATTGTATACTATACTACATGTAAGACTAAATTCAGTTAAGTACACTGCATCCTATAAGGCTGTGCTTTTCAACCTTTTTTATCTCATGGCACACTTAAATTATGTTGATCAAAAAATAAAAAAACAAGAAAGCAAAAAAAAATATACTTCCTATGCTTTGAACTTGTTTTGAAAATAATTTAATCCCTGAGCTTTAAAAGTTTTTGTGGCACGGATAAGATCCCTATGGCACACCAATTAAAAATCAGTGTTATCAGGTATATATTATTGTTGTAATTCTATAGGTGAGGACAGTAAAACCTATTGATAAAGGACTTATGTAGGTTCACAGAAGTGGTAAGACATAGCCAAGTCTTCCCACTCAGGCCCTCGGGCTCCACTTACCCCGTGGGCAGTTAGTCTGTGGTCTCCTCAGTTTTAGGAACTAAGTTTAGTGTAATTATATTTTAAACCTCAATTGGGATGCTTGTGATATATTTTTTGGAATACTAAAAATGTATCTACTGGCAAAAATAAATCATACTTTATTTTTTTTAATTTAACAAATTTAAGTCTTAATGACTATTTTTTTTTTAAACATAGATAAGTTGTATCATGCTGAATTGGGGGCTTTCAGTGTGCCTGTCACCAGAGTAGTGCCCATTGTTCTCAACAGGTAGATTATTTTTTTTTGTAACTCATGCCCTTCCTTGCTCCCCCTTCTTAATTCCCAAAACTGCTGTCTTGGACCATATATATCTTTTCTTTTATTTAGCCTTCACTTTATCAGTAGGAACATGCGGTATCTGATTTTACGTTCCTTAGGTACTTCACTTAGAATAATGGTCTCCAGTTACATGGAAGTTACCGTACGTAATATTATTTTGTTCCTTTTTATGGCTGAGCAGGACTCCGTGGTATGTATGTACGTATACCATTTCTTTGTTCACTCATCAGGGGATTGGCACTTAGGTTGGTTCTGTATCTTTTCTATTGTGAATTATGCTGAGATAAACATTCAGTGGCAGGGATCTTTCTGATAAAATGATTTATTTTCCTTTGGGTGAATACCTACTATGGGATTGCTGGTCTACTTTTAGTTCTTTGAGAAATCTCCATGCAGTTTTCCACTGAGTACTAATTTGCAGTCCCACCAACAGTGTGTAAGTGCCCCTTTCTCTCTGCATCCATACCGGTATCTATTGTTTTTTGAGATTTTAACCATGGCCATTCTGAGAGGGTAAGGTGATTTACATTTACATTTACCTGATGTGTGTTGGCCATTTGTCTGTCTTCTTTCAGAAAATTTCTGTTCGTGTCATTTGCCTCCATTTTAATGAGTTTGTTTGTTTTTTCTTGCTGATTTGTTTGAGTCCTTTGTACATTCTAGATATTACCCTTTTGCCAGTTGTTTAGTCTACAATATTATCTCTAAATTGTATTTTTACATTTCTCCTTAGATATGGTGTAATTAGTAAGAATGTAAAGGAATTTCAAATGTGAAACTTGAAATTTATCCGTTAAATGAAATAATTCAGTATTGCATCCAAGGTACAGGGGAGAGCTGCTTAGTGGGAAGAAGGCCTTCTCCAGGGAAGGAAGAGAGCCCTTAGCTGAAATTGACCATGCTTACACTTTCACCTTGGACTTATAGTCTCTAGAAATGACAGAAAACAAGTTTCTATTGTTTGGGCCACCAAACCTGTGGAATTTTCTGTATGGCAGAACAAGCCCAAGTGTGGACATTTTACATTTTATTAGATAAACAGCAAAGTTAATTGATATCCAGAGTGTATTAGTTCAGCCCTTGAAATCAAAGTCATCAGCATCTTTGACTTTCTGTTTCCATCAGTGGACATGTACCAGTTTATTTTTAACAGTTGATCATAAAGAAAATGAATGGTCACTTACATAATATTTCACATGTAAGGAAATATATTAGAGCCAATTGCTCTTTTTTTAAAATTATTGGATAGATGCATATACTTGAGCAATATGGGGGGGGATTTTATGTAAAAGTACTTTTTCTGCTATTCTAATTGCTTGTTTATATTAAAGAGTTACTGTCATGAGGGAAAATGCTCTCATTATGATTGCAGGGCAGGGCTGAGAGTAGTAGATTGAAAGTGTGGACACTGGGAGGGGTGATGAACTGAGAGAAGGCGTATTGCTTGGGACAGCTGATTTGCCATTGATACCTAATATATAAAGACATGTAGGACATCTGCATGCCTTCCAGAGAATCCAGGTAGGAAACGTGAGTGTTTGAAGACATAGGTCTCATACGAGATTGTATGCAGTGGTAAATCATAGTCATTATTACATAATTCTACAGAGAAGTTTGTCAACCCAGGCATGCTGTGTTTTAATTTAAAATGCCATGAGATGTACTTACAAAATATTACTCTGTATTTCCCAAATGTTAAAATTTGTAAGATCTACCACTCTGATTTTATTTTTCAATCACAGAGAGATTTTGATGAAGCATGTTTATTAGACTGCATTAATTATACATGAAACAACCATGAAACAGGTGTTTGGCTCAAAGAGTGGCATTTAATTAAAAAAAAAATGATCCTCAACTAGTATTTTATATTCTGTCGCTATTTGTGAACTCCCTCACACACATTAATAAAAATTATTGTTAAAAACTTAGCTCCTACTTTGAGAATACCTTCCTTAAATGAAGGCTGGTGCTGTTATGCTATAAAATACTTAATATTTGTACATATGTATTTTTGACCAACTTTAAAAAATGTTCAATTTTACTGTGCTTAAAATAATATGAGTTAAAAGATCTTTGACATAAAATTCTGCTAGTTGTCTAGAATGTAATTGAACATGTACTATCATATAGAAAATATAACATAAAATATTATATGATGGTTCAGGCTGAGTCTGCATTTCTCAGAGGTAACAGTTGGTGCTTTGAGAATTATAAAGTTCTCTGGCAAATTAGTCATATCTATGGGATTTGGAATTGTCTTTTGACATTACTTTTAAAAGGCACAGATTTCAAACATCTTGACAGGTAAGTATTCATATATGTTTATTTCTCCATAACGTTCAAGTTTTTGGAAATTATACCAGTTGGTGAGTGGCCTTAAAAGAAAGCATACAGCATTCTTTAATACAAAGAGGACTTCTCATAAGCTTTATGCAAATTGTGAATTATTATATATAAGCTCAACTGAAGAGGATGTGAATGTTCTGAACCTTGTAACTAGGGGTTTTGTATTCAGCATCTTACATTTTACAGCTCAGAGATTTTGTAGAAGTTGGCACTGGCACTGGTTTACAAAGAATAATTGTTTCAGGGACCTTAGCATTTGAGTTCCAAAATGGCACTATTGCTGTAATGTCCTCTGTTCATGGAGTAGTCATGGTAAGGTGTCATATTATAAGTCAGTAAGAACAAGTATTTAGTAGTTTGAGGTCATGTACTTCCCATACTGTTTATTCACACCTATTATCCCTCCATCCCCTAAATATTGCATCTCTGAGTATATGGATGTACACACACATGCACACTCCTACCTTACTAGTACATATATTTGTATGTCAAAAAAACAATACAGGCACATCTCAGAGGTATTGCTGGTTCAATTTTACAGCACAACAATAAAGTTAATATGGCAATAAAGCTACTGGCACAAAATTTTTGGTTTTCCAGTATATACAAAAGTTATGTTTATACTCTACTATAGTCTATTAAGTGTGCGATAGCATTATTAAAAAAAAAACTATTGCATATACCATTATTAAAAACATTTTCTTAAAAAATGCTCAAGGTCATCTGAGCCTTCAGCAGTCATAGTGATTTGTTTTTAACATTTATTTAGAATATACAGCACACCCCCTGAAGGTCTCAACTACACGTTGAACTTTACCTGAGAAACAAGTCATAATATTTTTGTTAGTGGAAGGACTTGCCTTGACGTTGATGGCTACAGACTGATCAGAGTAGTGGTGGCTGAAGTTTGCAGTGACAATTTTTACGAATAAGACAATAATGAAGTTTATTGCACCAATTGACTCTTCCTTCCACAAAATATGTCTCTTTCACATGTATCAGCATCATGCATGTGATGCTGTTTCATTGTATTTCAACCATAGTAGAACTTCTTTCAAAATTGTAGTCATTTCTCTCAAGCCCTGCCACTGCTTCATCAACCAAATTTACAGAGTATTCTAAATCCTTTGCTGTCTTTTCTAAAATATTCACAGCATCTTCTCTAGGAGTACATGCCATTTTAAGAAATACTTTCTTGGCTATTCCATAAGAAGCAACTCCCCAGCCCTTATCATGAAATTGCAGCAATTCAGTCCCATCTTCAGGCTCTACTTCCACATCCCGTTCCCCTGCTATTTCCAGCCCTTCTGCAGTTCCCCCTCCGCTGAGGTCTTGAAGCCCTGAGAGTCATCAATGACGGTTGGAATCAATTTCACACTACCTATTTACTGTTAAAGTTAATAATTTGACCTCCTCCCATGAATCATGAATGTTCTTAATGACATGCGGAATAACGAATCCTTTATAGAAGGTTTTCGCCATCTTTTCCTAGATTAATCACCATCTATGGCAGTTAATAGCCTTATAAAATATATCTCTTAAGTAACGTGACTAGAATGTCAAAATTACTTGTGATCAACGGGCTGCATGTTATATTACCAGGCAGTAAAACAACATTAATCTTTCTGCACATCTCCATCAGAGATCTTGTGTGACTAGGTGCATTGTTAAGGAGCAGTAATATTTGGAAACAAATATTTTTCTCTGAACAGTACATCTCAATAGTGGGCATACAAATATGCAGTAAACCATGAAACAAATAGATGTACTGTGGACCAGGCTTCTTTGTTCCTTTTATGGAACATAGACAGAGTTGATTTAGCATAATTCTTCAGGGTCCTGAGATTTGAAAACGGCAAGTGAGCATGATTTCAACTTATTGTCACCAGCTGCATTATCCCTTAACCAAGAGAGTCCACCTATCCTTTGAAGATTTGAAGGCAAGATTGCCTTTTCTACAGATATGACAGTTCTTCCACTACAAAGCTGTTTTAGCTCCATTGAAAGTCTATTGTTGAGTGTAACCACCTTCATCAACGGTCTTAGGTAGATCTTATGGATTAATTATTGCAACTTCTTCAACAGTAATTGCTGCTGCACATGGTATTTTATGTTATAAAAAAGACTTCTTTCCTTAAACCTCACGAACTAACCTCTGCTAGCCTCAGCTTTTTTTTTTTTTTTGAGCTTCTTCACCTTTTGTATAGTCTGTACAGCATTGAAGAGAGTTAGATCCTCGCTCTGGTTTGGTTTTGGTTTAAGGGAATACTGTGTCCATTTGATCATCTAATCCAGACTACTCAAACTTCTCCATATGAGCAATGCAGGTGATTTACTGTCTTATCATTCATGTGTTTATTGGAGTATCACTTTTAATTTCCTTCAGGAATTTTTCTTTGCATTGAGAACTTAACTAGTTGGCAGAAAAAGGCTAGATTTGGGGCTATCTTGGCCCTTGCCTTGTCTTCCTCAGTAAGTTTAATCATTTCTAGCTTTTCTTTTTTTATTGAATGGTAACTATGTACATTAATGCACTTCTGGGGTACAGTGTGGGGTTTTCACACACAATCTGAAACACTTCCATCAAACTGGTTAACATAGCCTTCATGTCGTTTTCCTAGTTATTATTTTAAAATGTTCACATTCTACTCTTAGAAAGATTCACTTGTACCCTTGTAAGATAAACCTCAGAAGTGATCCTTCCAATCCTCCTCCCTCCACCCATTCCTCCCTCCCCTCTCCCTCCCCCCTCCCCATATACTTAGGCTCTAATGTACCCCTATTATGAAGGGGTATTTTATAACTAATTTATACCTTTTATATGAAAGCTATACCCTAATAACAGCCATTTCTAGCTTTTCATTAAAGGTGAGACAAATGTGATTCTTCCTTTCACTTCAACAGTTAGAGGATATTGACACTATAGGGTTATTAGCTGGACTATATGTTGTTTCGTCTCAGGATTGTTTCTTTTCTCTATTGTTTTATCTCAAGAAATAAGGGAGAATAAGGAAGCCTGCGGAGAGGGAGAGAGATAAGGGGATGGAAGGTACATGGAGAAGTCAAAGCATACACAATATTTATTAAGTTTGCCATATTACATGGGTGTGGTTCGTGGTGCCCCCAAACAATGTCAATAATAACATCAATGCTCTCTGATCACAGATGACTCTCAAGGATATAATAATTATGAAAAGGTTTGAAAATTACCAAATGTGGCACAGAGACACAGGTAAACATTATGCTATTAAAACATTGGCTCTGATGGACTTGGGGGCACAGGGTTACCACAAACCTTCAATTTCTAAGAAACACTATCTGCAAAGTGTAATGAGACAAGTGACAAGAAAACGAGATATGCCTCTATGTGCTAAGCCATGCTCTGCTAAAATCCAAGAGGCTATTCACCAAGAAATTAGCTTAATTTACATTGTTTTGCAAGGACCTGATTTGGCATATACTAGTTAATTGTTAGCTGCTTGAAACTATGTTATTTTTGTAATGTGTTTTTAATCATTTTTTTTGTAATGTTAGGAAAAAAGCTCATATAATTAATGGAATGTCTAGGCCATAAGATCTTCCCCCAAAGGGAATTCATAGGTTATTTGATTTCGTGGAGTTGCTTTTTTTGTGGAGGAAATAAGAGAGGGATTCTTCTAATAACTTTTCCTGGTGAATGGAATGACCTAGATTTGTTGTGTACTTGCAGAGCTGCTAGAGGATATTTTTACATTGCCATTTTGTCCTCAAGAGTTATCTAACTGTTTTCGCCATATGAAATCCCTTTCAAGTTTCTTGTCTGACAATGAAGATATGCCGTTGCATTTCTAGTGTCAGAAAATAGGAAGACAAGAAGTAAGAGTTAGCTGAAAATAGAAGACACAAGTTCAGGTTCCTTCTGACCATTAAAAAATATATCTCTACCTAGAAAAAGAAAATTAGCATGCTATCTTCTTGTTGTCTTGAGGGAACAAAGTGGATTTATTTTAGTTAAGTTGAAGTGTCACACATAAAAACAAACAAACAAACAACAACAAAAACCCTTCAGTTATTATGAAAAACAATGTGAAGGGTCTCAATATAAATTTTGGCCTTGACCAAGCAGTACACATTTGCTTTCTAATTTCCCACACAAACCTGATGGAATGAAACATCTTTAATTTGCTTGACACTCCATTTCCACTGCAGTGATTGCCAACAGGATGCTTCATTTTTCCCTCCTTGTAAAATTTTGTTCTACTTGTGCCTAATTAATAGACATAAGTGGATTCACCAATCTCTGGAAATGAGACGTACAAGAATATATGTCAGCTCTTAGACATTCCTAATAAAATGTTATTCCTGATTTGTGTATCTGCTAATTGAACAAAATTGAACCTTTATAAAGCCTACAATTCTTATCCTTATTTTTCCCAGTATTAATATCAAACATGAATTATTTGTCAAGCGATCAGTACATGGGTCTTCAGTTATAGGGGTATCATGTTCTATAATATTTAATAGAATATAAGAATGGATTTCAGTTCATAATCATGGAATCTAATCTCCTGTATGACGTTTCTTTCTTCACCTCTCTAAGTGGTCATGCAGTTTATACATGTATGTATTTTATAAAGTTATGATTTATGTATGTCAGACATTTTAAACCCTTTGATTTAGAACCAGTAGCTCTCTTTTAGCATATCGCAAATTGACACTGTTCAATTTTATTGACCTACACAGAATCTAAACAGTCACATACAATTGAGGGGGAGTCAGGGACACGTGTAATAGAGATTATTGGTGTTGACATTTGCAACTTGAAAGTAGAGTTCCTCCCTTCTGTTCTTCTACATGGTATCCTCACCAACAACTGTAATACCATTATACATAAGGGAGAAGTGTGATGTAAATGTACCCACATAAACTATAACTATAACTAAAGATACTGGCATAATCACTTTTATTACAAAGAACATAATATAGTACCAAAATTATATGGGGGGAAATATTTTATGTTATTGTTTTGAAAATTAGTAAGAATAAAAATGAATGCAAGTGATATGATCTCATTTGTAGAAAATACTAAAGGGTCCACAAAAAATCCCTGATAGAATTAAAAAACAAGTCAGTAATTACGAGGTGGATATATTTGGGGACCACGGCAGTACCTATTAAATCTGAATCCATAAATAACAACATACCTGGCCTAGAAATAAATTTACCTAATCTGTATGATACAATAGGAAGTGTGTTTTGCACTGATTTTTCTTCTTTAAAGAAGTAAGATTTATTTCTTATTTAATTTTTTTGTGTGTTTGTTTGTTTGGCTGGGGCTAGGATTGAACCTACCACCTCTGGCATATGGGGCCAGCACCCAACTCCTTTGTGCCACAGGTGCCGCCCCGATTTATTTCTTATTTAAAGAAAAAAATGGCTAAGGCGCCAGCCACGTACACCTAAGGTGGCAGGTTCAAATCGCCAGCCCGGGCCTGCCAAACAACAATGATGGCTGCAACCAAAAAATGGCCGGGTGTTGTGGCGGGCGCCTGTGGTCCCAGCTACTTGGGAGGCGGAGGCAGGAGACTCGCTTGAGCCCAGGAGTTGGAGGTTGCTGTGAGCTGTGATG
>CAUYQV010119539.1:0-12079 GCA_963574575.1 Galagoides demidoff | reverse complement strand
TTTTTTTTTTTTGAGACGGAGCCTCAAGCTATCCCCCTGGGTAGAGTGCTATGGCATCACAGCTCACAGCAACCTCCAACTCCTGGGCTCAAGCGAGTCTCCTGCCTCCACCTCCCAAGTAGGTGGGACCACAGGCACCCGCCACAACGCCTGGCCATTTTTTTGTTGCAGCCATCATTGTTGTTTGGCGGGCGGGCTGGGGATTCGAACCCGCCACCTTAGGTGTATGTGGCTGGTGCCTTAGCCGATTGAGCCACAGGCGCCGAGCCAATTGTGTTAATTCTTAAAGTGTGAATGCCAATATGTGTGATTCTTTTTTTTTTTTTTTTGAGACAAAGTTTCATTTTGTCACCCTTGTTACAGCAGCTCACAGCAACTTCAAACTCTTGAGTTTAAGCGATCCTCTTACCTCAGCCTTCTGAGTAGCTGGGACTACCTTAGCCCACCACAGGTCCATTGTTTCTTTTTTTTGTTTGTTTTTTTAAAGAGTTGGTGTCTTCCTGTTGCTCAGGCTGGTCTCCAACCCATGAGCTCCGACAATCCCCCTGCATAGGTCTCCCAGAGTGCTAAGATTACAGGTGTGAGCCACGGTACCTGCCCCAATATTTCTAATTCTTTAAAAACAATTTTTGCCAGATAACTACCTATTTTTTTTTAACCCAAGTGTGGAGGAGAATGAATTTGTACATCAAACACAATTTTACAACAGTTCACATATTTGTCAAAGAAATGATGGAGGAAAAAACAAACAAACAAAACTATAAGCTGACTTAATTGTTCCAGGTCACTGTTTAAATCTCAGCTTTTACATTTATTACTTGTATGGTAGAGAGTAAATTTTTTGAAATACCTGCTTCATTATTTCCTTGGGAAATAAATAGGACTCTAAAACATGGGATTGTTGTGCGTATAACTATAGTGGCAAATGTAAAGCATCCGGGCATATTATTGGAGCAATGTTGTAGGCATAGAAAACATTTGGCAAATGATGTATGCAGTGTTTAAAAACACCAAAGTATTTTAAAAAATGGAAATGGACTATGTGTAAATCAGAGAAAAAACATAGTTATTAATTATATCATGAATAATTATGTTATAAATACATATAAGGTATTTATTATTTTAATAATATATCATATATAAACATATGATAGATATCTATATATAATATTTAAATACCATGTATATAAATATCAGAGATGTACATATCATAGGTACCTGTCACTTTTGATTTGTTTGATTAGTTATAGACAAATATAGACTTGTTTGATTAGGTATTTCTTTCAAAGACAGAGCTAGATTCTCCTAGTTTGAACACAATATGTTTGAATTATTCTCACTGTTTCATTAGAACTCATGCCTATATACATCTTAAATAAATATTTATTTATGTCTTCTAAAGGAGGTAATAAACCAGGCAACTTAAAGAAAACAATTTGCGCAAAGCCAATTCCTCATGTATCGCTATTTGGGAATGTTAAATGTACTGTGTGTTCATTGCCTTGACATGGTAGAGATAATATGCTCTAAACGTCAGGCTGAGCCAGCCTTCTATTTTAGGAAAATGATCAAGCAAATCGCTTCTTCAGGTTAATCTCTTTGCCTATTTCTCTTTGTTCCTTTCTACTCTCTCTCTGCCCCCAACCATTCACTTCAACTCCATTAGGTAGAAATAAGAGATGAAACAACTCAGAAGTTACAAAAAAAAAGTCTGTAACGCCACAAACAAAGCCTTAGTTATATTAGTCACTGAAGTATATTCAACTAAATTTTACTTAAATTAGGCTTCCACACAACAAATACCATCCACCTATACCAAGGTGAAGGCAAACTGAGCCAATTTGAAACAAGAAGAAGCATTTTTAGAAGTCCTAAAATGAAGAGTAATTACGCTCATTTAGATAACCATCAAATCCATAGGATTTAGTTTTCAAGTGAATTAAGCATTGAGGAAGGATAGATTTATTTGACAGTTTGCTGAAGAGCTTCCCTGAATTGCAATATTTTTGGTTGATATGCGTGTGTATGAGACCAACTACCTTGAAAATGAAGCACTGTGAAAATGTCAAGAGATCAATTTGGTGTAATCATTGCCCTGGACTGAAGCACCGTGGAATGAACTACAGTAAATTATTGAAGTGTCTCATTTTGAAGTGCACAATAAATAGCATTTAATTATATCTGTTCAAAACATGAAGGAATTTTTAATGCAACATCCAAAATATCTAAAATTAGATGGAAAAATCTGTTTGAAACATTTGTATGCTCACAGAGAAACACTAAAAATTTCAGAAACCTTCCAAATAAAGGTCCCATTAACTCTCAAAAGGAATATTTTCTATTTAGCAGCTTATCTATTGCTAATCTTACCTCTAAGTTCCTATTGACTCCCTGGGCTACAATTGTTGACACTGCAAACAAATTCCTGTTTACTCACTCTTAGCATGAAGCCTATAGCACTGCAAGGAACCCCTTGGAATCCACACACTTAATTATTCCCTTCCTTCCAGGAAAGCATTATTCTGGCAAAGAGGGAGAGAGTTTATTAAGTGGTCCCATAAATGAGACTGTCATATTATAGAAGGCATGTGTGTGAAAGATGGGGGCAGAGAAAATATTGTTAACAAAAATTATGTAAAACTTGGAAATGAGAAAAAGGAAGGACAGCATGTTCTTTCAATACCTTATTTTAATCAAGTGTCAAAACATTTTGCAAATATCCACAAGAATATTTATTTTGTCTTATGTGTTATCTGCTATTGATTAAAGCTCAGCAGTACTCTGTTAAGTTACACGATAACCAGTAGGATTTTTGTCAGAATAAGTACAAATGATTCTGCCCCCAAAAGAAAGATAACATCAAATTTTATAGTTTTATTGTCCTGAAGGAAATTACTTTATTTCTAGCCAGATAGTCTCACTCTAGTCTAACCTTCATTTTTCTCTCTCTTTTTTTTTTAGAGACAGAGTCTCACTTTATCGCCCTTGGTAGAGTGCTATGGCGTCACAGCTCCCAGCAACCTCCAACTCCCGGATTTAGGAAATTCTCTTCCCTCAGCCTCCTGAGTAGCTGGGACTATAGGTGCCTGCCACAACACCCAGCTATTTTGCTGTTGCAGTTTGTCCCGGGCAGGGTTCAAACCCGCTACCCTCGGTATATGGGGCCGGCGTCCTACCCACTGAGCCACAGGCACTGCCCCTAACATTCATTTTTCAAATGCTTCCTGAATTATTGTTATTATTCTGCTGCTTCCCTCCCTGATGATTTTAATCACATTTTATATGTGATCATTCCATATTTGATGATAATAGTCATATTAAACTTTCCTGGCAAGAGAATGTAGGTGACTAATTTGGGCGTATTTTTTAGACTGAACTTTGTGGTGTACCTTTATTTACACTTCCAGTATCTCAGCTCGGGTGATGTCATATATTAACACTAATGTGAATATTAAGATCCTTGACCCTTTATCCTTGTGGATTATTTTCATGTTTGATCTTCTTACATTAGTGTTGCCTGATTAAAAGTTACTTGTGTTCCTCATATAAGTCTTACAGTATTATTTTACTCATCTTAGAGAAGAAAATCACCCTTCCAAAACATTGCTGACAATTTACACGTTTTTCTTTTGTTGTTCTTTTAATCAGTATCTCAATATTTTACCTAGAAAAGATTCTGAGTATAGGACTATTTTATTATTTTCCAAACTCCATCGTACATGACATTTGGGTAGATGTATATTCAGTAGTCAATTCATGCTTATTACAAAATATATGCATAGAATATAAACCAAATACTCCTGCAGCTGTTTTATTTTAAAAGTTACATCAAAACTTTTATCTTGGTAGGATCACTGGGTATAGTGAGTTATATATGCTAAAGTCATACACCTTTTAAAAAATAAGAAATACTCTGAGTACTTTGTAAATTAAAATAAAATGTTGGGCTTATTAACATAAATAGGATAAAAGGAAATTATATATTAAAAGCATACAAGACATAAAAGTACTAAAAGGTCTGCTCTATCAAGTTAAAAAAAAATGGTTGTCTTTTTATCTAAACTCTCTAAAGCAGGCATCCTCAAACTACAGCCTGCAGGCCACATGCAGCCTGCCTAGGACATTTATCTGGCCTGTCGGGTGTTTTTGCCCCCGCTACCTGTCCTGCTTAGCAGCCGACTCGTCCCGGGGCCTGCAGTCCGGCTTTCCAACGGTCTGAGGGACAGTGAACTGGCCCCCTGTTTAAAAAGTTTGAAGACTCCTTCTCTGAAATATTAACACTGTGGCAGTATGCATCAATATGGACTCATTGTGATATGCACAGGATGTAAAAACTTGGAAAGAAGTCTCAGAAAATTCTTCATTAATATGTAATCACTGTCATCTTAGAATAGTGTGTTAAGACTATACCAGAAAAGAAGATACATATGCATGATTATGAAGTAGGTTTTCCTACACATAAGCCATCCCCCATACATAAAAGAAGGAATGTGGAATTCGTGTGTTATCAGTTGTCAAGGTATCTTTGACTCACTTTATTATCTCTATAAAGTTACAATCGTGCTTCTATGACTAGAGGGCTTTCAAATTTGTAACCAGAATATGATAGTATTGAATGTATTTAACTTTTGAAAAGAAAATGTGTGGTTGGGCTTTTCAAGGTAGTATAAAAGTATAAGAAATAACCTGCTGAACATATCCTACGAGCTTCAGGCTTCGGATGGCTCAAAATGAAGAGTCTAGAGCATCATCCTAGACTTCCAGAACCACAGTCGTGGGGCATTACCTGGAAACTACACTCTAAATAAGCTCCTCAGAGGATTCTTAGGAATTTTTTGTATATGATATTTAGAAACTAAGGTTTAGACTCATTGATGGAAAGGAATAGTATAAACACTGACGATACTAAGATGGAGTTGAAATTTTGGAAAGCTCTGCTCTGTTAAAAACAATTAGAATGAGCAGTTAATAAACTAAGACTAAGTCATGAGCATGTAGGTCTGTTCATCCTCACACAGTGACTATCTGTGATCATTTACTACATCCATAATTTCTTTCTTTTTTTTTTGTCATTAGCATTTGTGATATATTCAATTCTAAGCATGAGATTTATACTAGAATTTCTAATGATTTATAGGAAATATCATAATTTATTTGTCAGTATGACATTCCAAAGTTGTTTCTTTCACAATTGTAGAAATTTAATAATTATAATAAGAAGCATTGCTGTGTGTACTAAGACATTGACAGCTAGATTGATTAAAGTATCACATTTTGCATAGTCAATCTGATAATTTGATCACAAAGATTACATTTTGAACCTTAAGTTTTGAAAATGCTATATGAACTGGAATTTGGAGCAAAGGAGGTTTATATGTTCCTTTTCTAAGGCCAAATATGTATTCTAGTTGAGTATTTCTAAATGCGAAAATAAATCTCAACTTATAAATATACAAGAATAGATTAGAGTTTACTGAAGGAATGTGCTTATTCTTTAAAATATTAAAATAATTGTATTGCTTGGTATTATGCTAATATATAATATTAAACTATTAGTCATGTCATCTTTATTTAAATTTCATTCGACTTTGTGAAACATAACTTGGGGAATTCAATTTGAGCTATGTGTTTTATAGGCCATAAAGTGTTTATTTCTTTTTAATGTGTGATTATTTTTATGTGCAGTAAAGCATGGGTTGTCAGTTGGATATGTTGAAATGTATAATCTTTAAACCTTTTATGGAGATTTCTGTGAGCAGCACATCTTTTTCTATATATTTTCAACTGACAGTCAATAGGAAGTTAAAATTATAGCTACAATCGGAGCGCATGTTCTACTAAAAAGTCTGAAAATAAATTCTGCTGCAAGGTCGCCTGCCTCAGATCATCTCTTGCTACAAAAGACTGTTAACAAAATTGTTTTCACTAAGGCTCTGATGGTTTTGGCAGTTGAGCCTCAGAGGTAAACTTAAGACCTATTAATGGAACAAGATGAGAACAACAAAAAGAGAACTCAACAGCCCTGGGAGAGAAATCAGAACTGCGGAAAAGTTTGAAATACTTTCTAACACAGCATGAGTTTTCCCCGGATGTTAATTGTTATTTTAATTTGAAATCTATCATGCTTTTCTTACTAATAAAGGACTTTATACAAAATATTAAATTTATACAAATATTAATAAATCATCCAAAGTAGAAGAAATATATCACACAGCTTCACTCTTACTATATCTATATAAAAAAGAACAAATACATATGATTAAATGAGAAATATAAGAAAGGAATAGTTGAAATGATTTATGTGATTTTGAAAACATTGTAACAACTTTGTGTTTAACAAAATAGTATCTGTTTACTTTTATCTTTTTTTTTTTTTTTTTTGAGACAGTCTCACTCCGTCCTTGGTAGAGTACCATGGTCTCATAGATCACAGCAACCTCGAACAAGTAGGCTCAAGCCATTCTCTTGCCGCAGCCTCCCAAGTATCTGGGACTCGGTGCCTGCCACAATGCCCCGCTATTTTTAGAGACAGGGTCTCATTGTTGCTCAGGCTGGTTTCGAACCTGTGAGCTCAGGCAATATACTCTGGCCTCCCAGAGTGCTAGGATTACAGGCATGAGCCACGATCTTTATCATGGCTCATTTTTTGCCAATTGAATGGAGAGGAGGATTATTAGCAGCTTTTGGTAAGGCAAGTCAAACAAAATTTTGTAATCATCCCTCTTTCTGAGTCTCTGTCTTTTTCTCTGTCTTCCTATAATAATGGATTTTTCCATTAATTCATTTCAATATCAGCAAATAAAGCACAACAAAATCATTGTTGATTTTGACTGACCACTAAGAGCAAACTGGAAACGTTGAAACTACTTGGTTAATGATAGTGATTATTTTACGTCATCAAGACATTATGCATTGTTATGGTGTGATTTTGTTATTTTGAGAAGATACAGCAATTCAAATAAAATTATAAAGTGTTGCTAATGAGATCAACCACCTTTTGCCTCCTTGCTCTACTCTATTCCATATTACAAAAGAACACAGATTTTAAAGTTATGTAACTTTGTGCTTTAAAGAAATGAACTCTGATGCTAGAATATCAAAGTTCAAAATGTAGCCTATTCCTGACTACCCCTCTGGCCGAAGAAAAGTGCCTTTGTCTTTGATCCTTCACCTTGACTTACAAAACATACAGAAAAGCCGTATATACTTTGGAAGGTTGTTGTGACCATGAAGTTACAACAGCATCCAGTTCATTTTCAATACTGTCAGAGTACTAGTTGTTATCAAGCAAATCAGATTTGCATACAGCATAAGGCATGATGCCTAAAAAGGGACAGTAAATCTGTAACACGATTTCATAGGAGTCTAAGAATAACATGGTAGGTTCTATATTAAAGTAAAACATGTCAGTTAAGAAAATGCACTAACGTTCATTACCGACCTCCTTTCTCTTCATTGCCAGAGACAGCGTATTGTAGCTCAGAGCAGGCACTCAGGCTGTGGATGCCCAGTTCCCACTCCCATTCCTCTACTGACTTGCTATGTTAGCTTAAGCAACTAACAATATTTTGTCTCTTTTCTGTATCTACAACATGGAGCTTCCCTTTTATGCCTGTTTGAATGAATTTATGCAAAGTGAATACAACAAAGCCTGAGGTAGAGGGAAGGGAGAATGGAAAAGAGCCCCTCTTCCTGGGTCTCTGTGCACATTAATCCAATCCTTTCCAACATCATATTCTGTCATTTTTGTCACTGTAACTTCTGATAATTTTGTCAGCTACACATATTAAAGGACTCATCTGGATGATGGGGAAACTGTGGTTCCCAAAGATGTGAAAATCATAACTCACTTGAAATTGAACTCGAGTCTGTGGGGCTCCAAGTGTCCTTCCTCCTTCCCTCACTTATAGCTGCAGATTTCAGGATTGTCGTGGGAATCATCAGGTTGGGACACTTGAAGGGCTCTGGCACATCAAAACCAGTTTCATATATCATAAGACGTTATATTATATTCCTTTTCATTTCCGGCCCCTTTTGAGGGCACAATGAAGCTTTCCAGAGACTGTAAAGGCAGTGATCCTGCAACAATATCATTGAGGTGCTTCAATGAAGTCGAACGTAATGCTTCTCTTCTGTTTCTCTTTTTGGTTTGAAAATACAGCTATTTTTCATAAAATAGATAACTTGCTTATGTGCAGAGATGCTGCTGTTATTTTATGAAATTAAAATAAATCTGTTTATAATCACTTAGTTTTAATTTCTTACAGAATACTGATTAATAATCTACTCAAACAAAAGCTCTCCATGATGCCCAATAAATGTAAGAGTATTCGAGATGAGAATGCTTGGGAACTATTGTACTACTCCATTTCATTTCAATACCCCCACAAGTAGCAAAGTATTTCTAATAAAATATTCCCCAAACACATGTTTCTTCTTAAAGCATAAAAGAAAAACAATAACAACAATGAACCCGCTTAACTCACACACTTCGGTTGAGGTATCCCTAATTATCATACCTCCTAGACTCAGGTAATGAAGATTGAACGGTAGGATAATTACGGATGCCTCTCCCGTCTTCATTATCTGAGACTGGGCGGAGGATAGGAGCCTGAATCAAGCTGGCTGATAATAATCTCTCCCACGAATCTAGAATTTAAACTCTGAAAAAGTGCATTCGATGACTGTCAGTACTTAAAATGAAAACGCACCAAGTACGCGATTAAGCATTGGGGAAAGGATGAGTCAAAGCCACATGCGAACTAAAACCGTGCAGGAGTAAGCAAAGGCAGCGAGCTGGCGAAAAGAATCAAAATCACGGAGAGGAAATGAAGGGAGAAACAGAGACAAGAAGTAATCAGCTCAGTGGCCAAACAGGAAGAAGCAACTCTGGAGTCTGACATCCATCTCAGTTCCCCCAGCCAGTTACAATCTGTTCCCTGATTTAGGCCGTTCCTAGATTTGCATTGTTTCCCCACAATCAATCATTCCCTTTAGTGTATGTGTGCTCCTATAAAAATATGTCTGTTGCAATACATTTTCACTGATTTTATATACATAGATATATGTCTCATATGTAGAACAGAGTAGTTACACATTGGTAAATATAAACTTCAGTGAAGGTTTTAAAGTGAAAGTCCATGTTTAGTCATGATCCAGTTCTGTAATTAAAATATTACCAGTATTCCACATGCCTTCACATTAACCTCCTCCAGTCATTGGTATCTTTAAATATTTTTCTTTAATTTTTAGAGACTAATGGGGGGGGGGGTGTTCTCAGAGATCCTCCTACCTCAGCTTCTAGAATAGCTGGGACTACAAACACATGGACCACTGGTCCCCTGTGGAGGCAAGCTTTATTTTAATTTTTACCTCCATAGATTACCTTAGCTGTTTATAATTAAATCATAAGGTAGGCCACCTTTTCTGTGCAGACTCTCTTAGTCAACATTATGTATGCTGCACTTGAGTAGATACAGAGAACTGACTGTATCAGTTTAGTCTTAGTCTTAGTTTACTAAGAATTTTATTATAAACTGATAGCCAATGTCTTTTTGTATCTATTGAGAAAAACACATTTGTTCTTCTATGTCCTATACAAATTATTAAATTTATTATTAAATTTTAGAAACTGGAAAAAAATTTTTAGAAACTGTATGTTTCTGAAAACAACTCAATTTTGTTAACTTTTTAATGTTGTTGGTGGCATTGTGCTAATGATTTTAAGATTTTTAAGTTTATGGAAGATGCTGGCTTATGTTCTTCCTTTGTTGTTATATCACTGTTTAGTCTAAATAAACCATTCATACTTTCCTATTCTAGGGAAGAACTTATGCAAAAATGCTGTTATTTCAAATTTGAATATTTGGAAGAATTCAGAGCTGATGCCACCAAGCCAAGGCTTTGGTTCAGGAGGTTTTACTTTCATAATAGAAGTCTTTCTCAATGGAATAACGAGATCTAGAAATTTACATGGATGGCTAAAAGACCTTAACACATCATGTGGTCACAACCAAAATGTTGTTTTATTAAAATGCACACATAAAACATAGTATCGAATAACAATTACTTTAAGATGTCAGATTGCATCCAAATTGCTGTGTTTTTTTTCCATAAGAGAATTATATCTAATAATATATAAAGATGTAGATGTTAAAAAAATAAGCAACCCTTTACTATTACTTGGTGACTGTTCATTTCCACAATAGTGGATAACAACATCCCTAATAAGGTTACAGAATTCATTATACAAGTTTCTTTCATCCTTGTGAATTCCTACCCTGGTCGTAGGCAGCCTATGATGACTCTAGAGTCTGCTTTTTGTATTATTCCATCTCACCAATTTCCCTTCCAAATAGCAATCTTCACTATACTTGTAGTTGTTGATCTAAGAACCTTTCTATGTTATTAAAGTGATGTTACTTTCCCACTAGAGCATGTGCTGATTTCCTAATTTCATTTTCTAATGGTAGTATAATTTCATTTATTTCTGAATTCTTGGCTGAAGTGGTAGAGGAATGTGGGTGGGGCTAATATGCAACTGGCAACCTCTCCTGAATTAAAAATTTAGGACTATGAGTATGATCTTGACTTTTTATGCAAAATGTTTGTGGGAACAAGAACTATTAACTTTGCATGAATGTTGGTTTTAAAATGTGCTATATAAATAAATGAAAGATGATTGTATCGAAGAAAATTTATAATTTTTTGGCTCAGTATAAGCAAGAAATCACAAAACAATTTATAATAGCCCCAAATTGATCAAAGTTCCCTCAGGAGATGATGAGCCCCCTGTTACTAAATGCCCTCAGACATTAACTGGATCATTTTTGGCAGACGAACAATAGAGAAGATTCTAGCATCAGATTCCTGTTAGGCCCATATAACCTTTTAATTTCTCCTAAAGCTGAGATGCTCTGTTTTCAGAATAGAAACGTCAGCTTTGGAAAAGATACAAAGCTCCAGCCTGAGCAGATCTGATCTCCCTGTTATATTTAAGCTTGCTTTCAAACTGACTCATACATTTACCAAGAGAATAGAATGTAATTACATATTTCATTTTTGAAAGCATTTCCTAGGAGCAAAGTAGAGGAGAGGGACTCTCAGTAAGAGGAAACAAAGATGGAATAAAGAGTCTGCCACAGATGAGATGCCTAAAAGGCCATTGTCTTGCTGACATTTGTTCTGCTGTGTTTCTAGATAACTTTTCTGTTCTTTCAGTTCCGGGCCTTTATCGGAAATGAGAATGGGTAGTGAATGCACAGTGGGGTGCGGGGTATAGGAGATGGTAAAGAAGCAAAACCAAAATAAATGTAATCTGCAAATTTGATAGAATAGTCAATGCTAAGAATTACTAGGGATTATTTCTATTCAAAATAAAAGTCAGAAGACACTGCCTGACTTAGCTAAAGTAATTAGAGAATCCACTTGCTCAGCTATACAAGGGACCAGAGTTAAAGCCCTCCAGCTAATATTATTTTCCGTTAGAAAAAAAAATTGATGCTGTGCCATACAGTACCCATTATTTTTGGTATATTAAGAAAACAAAATTTAATTTTACTTATTCAAGTTGAGAAGAGATTGAAAACAAACATCCGCATAGGGCATAGTTTTTGTAATGCTATGACCATTATAATCTTCATATATCCTATCTAAAATTCTTTTTTTAAGACAAAGTCTCACTTTGTTGCCCACAGTAGAGTGCTATTGCATTGCAACTCACAGCAACTTCCAGCTCTTGGGCTTAGGTGATTCTCTTGCCTCAGCCTCCGAGTAGCAGGGCCTACAGGCACCCACCATAATGCCCAGCTATTTTTGTTGTTGTTGTTGCAGTTTGGCTGGGGCAGGGTTTGAACCTGCCACCCCAGTATATGGGGCTGGCACCCTACTCACTGAGCCACAAGAGCTACCCATCTAAAATTCTTAACATTAGGACTAAGTAATTAGAAGTAAGAGAAGGTCTCCAGTAATCTGTGCATACCTCGTGTGTGCTTTCTTCTGGCATTTACACACAATCTAGTTCTCTCTGACATTGAATAGGGCCAACCTGTAACCAGGAAAAATACTGTGGAACTTAATG
>CAUYQV010119538.1:0-30646 GCA_963574575.1 Galagoides demidoff | reverse complement strand
GTGGCTGGCGCTTTAGCTACTTTAGCCATAGGTGCCACGCAATTATTTTCATTTCTACGGTAATGTTAAAGTTTTAGTTGAGCCGTTGACCGGGGTGGGGGTGGTGGGGAGTGGGGGCGTGCTGAACACCCTCATATTGTGCACATCAGGTGAGATCCTATCAATCACCCTCCCTCCCCTCTCTTTCCTCTCCCCTCCCCCTTGCCCTTATTTTTTTGTCTGTGGTGTTTTTTGAAACACAGTCTTACTCAGTAGCCCTCAATAGAGTGCTGTGCCATCATAGTTCACAGCAACCTCAAACTCCTGGCCTCAACTGATCCTCTTGCCTCATCCTCCTTAGTAGCTGGGACTACAGGCACCTGCTACAACACCTGACAAGTTTTAGTAGGCATGGGGTCTCATGCCGGTCTCTGAATTCCTGAGCTCAAACAATCCACCCACCTGGCCTCCCAGAGAACTGGGATTATAGGCGTGACCCACACACCTGGTCTTCTCTCCCATTTCTTTCCTTTTTTTTTTTTTGAGACAGGGTCTCACTATGTTGCCCTCAGTAGAGTACGTGGCGTCACAGCTCACAGCAACCTCAAACTCTTGGGCTTAATCAATTCTCTTGCCTCAGCCTCCCAAATAGCTTGGAATATAGGCACCTGCCACAATGCCTGGCTATTTTTTTGTTGCAGTTGTCATTGTTTAGTTGGCCTAGGCTAGGTTCGAACCTGCCACCCTTGGTGCATGTGGCCGGTGCTATAACCACTGTGCTACAGACACCAAGTCTTCTCTCCCATTTCTTAAGGACTTATAGATCTGGCGTGCACTGTAGTCTGTTTCTAGTAGGTCTTCGCCACCCTCTCTACATATCCTGATAAATTCTCTCACTTGTGCCTCTCTCCTTTTCTCCATCCTCTTCATGATGGTCTGCCACTCCCTTTCTTGTCTTTTGGACAGTTAACCTGGTACTTTCTGCGTGCTAAGGCTACGCACTGTGCCTGGCTACATCTCCTGAGTCCTAGTCTCAACCTGCCCAGCTGCTTCTGTGACCCCACTGTGCTCCAGATTCTCCCAGAGTCACCTCTTGCTCCTCTATCAGCCACACTGACGGCTGCACTGATGTGTGTGCACGTGGAGTTCCTTGAGAGAGATATTTATATGTCCCTTAGGAAACCACATGATTTGAACAGGAAGGGTCTGGCTTCCTGGAAGTTTGCCACGAGCAACCACCGAATTCATCATGTATGAGAAGTCCTGGTTTCCTTTTTCTTAAGCTTCTCTGTGATAGGCACTTCAGGGTATAAGGGTTCTCTCTTCTCTTGCATTTCAGAGACCAAAAGAAGAACTTTTCACCGTTAACTCTGTTAAATAAAAGGACACCTTGCTCTCTTCTAACCTGTTATCCCTGGTCAGGTGGTGGCTCATACCTGTAATCCCAGCACTCTAAGAGGCCAAGGTGGGAGGATCACTTGAGGCCAGGAGTTCAAGTCAGCCCAAGCAAGAGTGAGACCCCATTTTTACAGAAAATAGAAAAATTAGGCAGGGCTAATGGTGTGTGCCTGTATTTCCAACTGAGCCAGGAGGACTGCTTGAGGCCAGGAGTTTGAGGTTGCTGAGAGCTACCATGATGCCACTGTGCTCAAACTGGGGTTGACAGAGCAAGACCTTGTCTCAAACAAAACAAAACGAAACAAAAAATATCAAAAACCTTTTATCACTGATGATTCCTTTTGAATTAAAAACCACATTGCCCCTGTAACTGTCAAATTCTCTAACAGACACTACTAAGAGATGCTGCAGCTGTTCAAACTTTTATAAAAATAAATACACTGGAAAAATAGAGATAAGCATCTTTCCTCTCAAAGTCAGCTTGTGATCCCATCTTTGAGCAAACACTTAAAGTTGCAAAAGAAATGTGTTAAAAAAACAGCAGATAAAGTTCATGTATTTCTCATCTTTCGATACTGTCATTCAGAATTATCCTAAAAAGTTCAAGGAAATCTTTGCCTGGTACTATTACAGGGTACACAAATGAGGCATCTGAAAATGAAATGTTTGATGAAACTGTAAAAAGGCTTTGCCAAGTTTGGTGGAAAATAATGTACCTCCATGTTACTACCAGCAGTGAGGATTTCCTGCCTCTGAATTTTTGGAGTCATCCAATCCTTTCCCTGAATGGAAATAGGTACAACTGAAGGCAACTTTAATGAAACTGGTTCTACCAGAAGGGATGCAAGAAAACAGGATAGGATTTTTTCTTTTTTTCTTTACAGAAGAGGAAAATGATCCAAAGAGATATTTTCTATCCCCTACAGAGAAGACAAATATTACTTCTTCTGGAAACTAACACTGGCTTCATTTTCAAAATGCATCACTTTGTTTTCATTACAAGGCAGCCACATATTAAGCATATGACAGTCAGGTGATTTCTTCAGTGAGCCCCAGGGCTTCTGCATTCGAATTCCTGGAGCTCATAGCCAGAGGGATCCTGAGGGTTCAGATTTTAACTTTTCCCCATGCCCACATTTTCACACATACAGGAACAGACTTTTTTTTTTAAAAGAGATCATTTAACTTGTTTACTGCTAAGGGTGTCAGGGTAGGGGTGGCACAGTTGGCCTGCAGCTTGCTCTTGTTCACAGCACAGACAATAATGCCCCAGGAAGCCAACATCTTTGTTGTCATGGTGCCCTGGTGCTCAGGCTGGAGCTCACAAACCTCAGTCTCTCTCCATGGACAGGGCAGTATGGTTGGTATTGTGTTAAATTTATGGATCTATTTGGAGAAGAGTGACGGCTATACTATATTGAGTCTATATTGAGGAATACGGCATGTGTTCCCATTTTTTAAAGTTATCTTTGATTTCTTTCTACAAACTACGTAATGCTGATTTATTAGGTTTATATGTAAATATTTCATTTTTGTTAGAATTTTTATAGAATTGTATTTGCTTTAAAAATTTCAATGTCCAATTACACATTGGTAATATATATAAAAATAAGATTGATTTTTGTTTGTTGATGTCATACTCTATAGCCTTGCTAAATTCACTTATTACTTCTATTTTTCTGTTTGTTCCATTTTGTTGTTTGAAGGTTTTATGTAATTTTTTTTTTTTTTTGCAGTTTTTGACCAGGGCTGA
Source organism: Galagoides demidoff (assembly GCA_963574575.1). Taxonomy (NCBI): domain Eukaryota; kingdom Metazoa; phylum Chordata; class Mammalia; order Primates; family Galagidae; genus Galagoides; species Galagoides demidoff. The sequence continues at coordinate 27,516 of CAUYQV010119538.1, read as the reverse complement.
GTTTGAACCCACCACCTCCAGCATATGGAGCTGGTGCCCTACTCCTTTGAGCCACAGGCACTACCCCCAGGTTTTATGTAATTTTTTTTACTTAGATAATCATGTCATCTATAGTTTTATTTTTTCCTTTCCAAGGTATGTGTCTTTTATTATTTTTTTCTTGCCTTATTGCACTGGCTAAGGCTTCCAGTTGATGGCCACTCTCACCACTGCTATTCAACAAATGGTTGAAGTGGTGAGAGTGGCCATCCTTCCCTGTTCCCAATCTTAAGGGGAAAACATTTAGTCTTTTGCCATGGTAGCTGTTAGCTTTTTTGTAAAAGCTATTTATCTGACTGAGGAAATTCCCTTCTGCTCCTATTTTGCTAAGAAGTTTTTAAAAATTTTTTATATTTTATTGCCATGAATAGATGTCGAATTTTGTCAAATGCTTTTTCTGCACCAATTAATGTTGTCATGTGAGCTTTTTTCTTGAAATAATTAGTATGGTGGATTCCATGGATTGTTTTCGAATATTAACCTAACCTTCTTTCCTAGGGTCAACTACCTGACCAAGGATAGACTCAACTTGCTAGTATTTTGCCGTGAATTTTTGTTCATAAGGAATATTAACCTGTAATTTTCTTTTTTCGACTCTTTGTCTGATTTGGGCATCAGGGTAATGCTGGCCTCAGAAAATGAGTTGAGAAGTGACTGTAGCATTTACCATAGATTTTACAGTGGCTGTTTTAGGGATTACAAGTAGATAGTACCATTTCCCAATCTACCCAGCATTGGTGTTTTGCCGCTTCATTTTGAATGTAGAAGCACTACTAACATTCAGGTCCCTTTCCCACACCCCTTTATGATTTCTTCTCCATACACTGAGAACCCCATTAGACAAAATGGCAGTTTTTGCTTTCAACTGTCAAATATACTTTAGAAAACTCAAGAGGAGAAGACTCATATTTTTATCTCAATATATTTATTATTTCTGATGTTCTCCCTTCAGTTTTGATATTCTAAGTTTACTTCTGGCATCATTTCCTTCTGTCTGAAGAACTTCCTATAGTAATTTGTTTGGTCTACCAGCAATAAATTCTTTGTCTAAAAGTGTCTTGACTTCATCTTCATTTCTGAAGAATATTTTTGTTAGATATAAAATTCTAGGCTGACAGTTCTTTTCTTTCAGGACTTTAGAAGCATGGTGCTACTTCCTCCTAACCTTCATGGTTTCTGCTGAGAAATCTGTCATTCTCAAGTTACTATAAGTAATTTGTCATTTTCCTCTGGTCAGTTTTTTTTTCCTTTGCTATCAATTTTTTTCTTTGTTTTTCTTTTTTAGCAGTTTCTAAGATGTGTCTAGATGTGGAGTTATTTGATTTGCTCCTGTTTAGCTTTCTTTGAATTTCTGTAATCTTCAGATTTATGTCTTTCATCAAACTTGGGAAGTTTTCAATTATTTCTTTTCTGTGGTGCATGTTTTCTTTTCTTCTGGGACACTTACAAAAAAAATGTTATACCTTCTGTTATTGTCCTACATATCCCTGAGGATCTGTTTCTTCCCCAGTCTGTTTACTCTGTGTTGTTCAAATTGAGTAATTTCTACTGAAATATCTTCAAGTTCACTCTTTCCTCTGTTATCTCTATTTTGCTATTGAGCCTATTAATGAATTTTTAATTTCAGTTATTGTACTTTTATTCTAAAATTTTCTTTGTGTCTTCTTTATATCTTCTCTTTTGAGACTTTCTATTTTTCTATTTAGCTTCAAAAGTTTTTGCTATTTAGTTCAACCATTTTCACAACAGCTCCTTTAAAGCCTTTGTCAGATAATTTTGTGATACCTGTGATATCTTGGCATTGACCCTTACTGATAGTCTTTTATTGCCAGGTGAGTTGAGATTTTTCTGGGTTCTTCATATTCCAAATGATTTTGAATTGTATTCTGTGACATTTTGAGTATTCTATCATGTGACTCTGAGTCTTGTTTGGTTTCCATGGAGACTGTTGATGTTTTTGTCTCAGCAGGTGATTAACCAGTTAGGTTCAGGTTGCAAGTTCCACCATGCTTTCCGTGGATGGTGATTCCAATTTCAGTTCAGTTTTCAAAGCTTTTCAGTGCTACTGGGATTTGTTGTGTGTCTGTGCAGCTCAGGGATCAGTCTGGGACTGTGGTGGCAGTTTGTTTGTTAGGTCAGCTCTTAATGTCTTTGAGGTCTGTCTTCTTTCAAAATGTAGTTATAAATGTCCATCTGAGTGCTGCTTTTGCTGAATTGTATAAGTTTTGAAACATTATGTTTTCATTTTTTCTCACCTTAAAGCTTTTTCTAATTTCCTTTCATTTCTTTTCTTTTCTGTTCTTTTTCTTTCTCTCTTCTTTTCTCTTGAAACAGGCTTTCACTCTATTGCTCAGGCTAGATAGAGTGCAGTGCATCATCATAGCTCACTATAGCCTCAAACTCCTGGGCTCAAGCCTCCTGAGTAGCTGAGACTACAGGTGTGCATAGCCATCCCAGCCTATTTTCTAATTTCTCCTGTTTAATTCTCTCATCTTTGTGAATTTTCCAAATTTCTTTTTGTTGGTAATATGTCATTAAACAGGGTGGCCATAAAGTTTGTATGCTCATCCTGTATTTCATTATAATTTTAGCATTTACTTTGTTAACTTTAATTTTTTAAAACTTATTTGTTGGCCTAACATACTGGTCTGCCTTAGAAAATGCTGTACATGCTTTTAAGAAGGATGTGTGTAATTCTGTTGTTGAGTGGACTCTTCTGCCACTGAGTTGGCACATAGAATTGTTGAAGTCTAATGTTTCCTTGATGATTTTCCATCTAGTTCTATCTTTTTTTTCCCCAAGCTAACAAAGAGAAATTTTATTTAGGAAGAACAAAGAGAAAGTTTAGAGCACTTCCAAAGAGAGTTGGAAGTGGGTTCTAGTTCTATCATTAATGAAAGTGGAATATTGGAGTCTACAGCTATTGTCATAGAACTGGCTGTTTCTCCCATCAGTTCTGTCAGTTTTTTCTTCCTATATTGTAAGACTCTGCTCTTTGGTACATAGATGTTTATAATTATCATATCTTAAAATTTTCTCCTTTTATCATTATATTTTGTCTTTGTCTCTAGTGACAATATTTATCTTAGAGTCTATTTTGTCTTATATGTATAACCTTTATAACTCTCTTTTGATTATTGTTCATATGGAATATATTTTTTTCCACCCCTTAACTTTTAAATGATTTGTTTGAAGTGCCAGCATAAATCATATTTTTTATATCCACTGTGCTGGTCTCTGTCTTTTAATAAGAGAGTTTAATCCATTTACATTTAAGTAATGACTGGTAAGGGAGAATTTATCTCTGCCATTGTGCTCTTTGTTTTCCATAATCTCTCATGTCTTTTTTCCTCTTCAATTCCTTCATTACTGCTTTTTTTTTTCTGCGTTAGATATTTTCTGCTGTATCATTCTAATTTCCTTGTTGTTTCTTTTGTTTTTGTCTTTTAGGCCTGGACTCCTGGCCTCAAGCAATCCTCCTGCCTAAGGCTCCTGAGTATCTGGGATTATAGGCATGTGCTCCTTGTTGTTTCTTTTATTTATTTTGGAGTTATTTTCTTAGTGATTTCCCTGGGGATTATAAATGACAACTTAATTTATTATATTCTACTTCAGTTTAATGACAATTTAATTTTTTTTTTTTTGAGACAGAGTCTCAAGCTGTCACCTTGGGTAGAGTGCCCTGGTGTTATAGCTCACAGCAACCTCAAACTCTTGGGTTTAAGCAATTCTCTTGTCTTAACCTACTGGGTAGCTGGGACTACAGGCGCCTGCCACAACACCCAACTTTTTTTTTTTTTTTTTGTAGTTGTCATTGTTGTTTTAGCTGGCCTGGGCTAGGTTTGAACCTGCCAGTTGTGGTATATGTGGCCAGCGCCCTACCCACTGAGCTATGGGTGCCGCCAATGACAATTTAATTTCTATAGTATAGAAAAACTTTACACTTATAAACCTAAATTCATCCCTTTCCTATTTTATACTGTTATTATCACAAGTTATATCTTTAGACATTGTGTGCATATCAACATAGATTTGTAATTATTGTTTCAGTGTAGTTGTCTTTTAAATATTACAGAAAATAAAATGTATTTATAAAAAATACATTTATAATGCCTTTTATATTTACCTGTGTAGTTTGCCTTTACTGGTGCTCTTTACAACTTTATGTGGATTTTAGTTATGGTCTTGCGACTTTTTGCACACAAAACTCTCTTTAGTATCTCTTTTTGGGGAAGGTCTATCAGTATTGAATTCTCTCAGTTTTAGTTTATCTAGGAATATCTTAATTTCTTCTTCATTTTTTGAAGTATGGTTTTGCTGATTATATAATTCTTAATTGACAGTCTTTTTTTCAGCACTTTTTTTTGTTTGTTTTTTTACTTCTTCCTCCTGTAGTGATTCTCTTGCCCCCCATATAGCTGGGATCACAAGGTCTGGCTGGGTTTTTTGTTGTTGTTGTTGTAGAGATGGGGTCTCACTCTGGCTTACTCTGCCTCATGCTGGTCTTCTGCTGGTCTCAAACTCGGCTGAGCTCAGGCGATCCACCCGCCTCGGCCTCCCACAATGCTGGGACAACAGGCGTGAGCCACCACACCCGGCCTCTTTCAGCACTTTTAATATTTCACCCCACAGTCTTCTGGCCTCCTTGATTTCTGGTGAGAGGTCAGCCTTTTATCTCACTGAGTATCTGTCCTTTGGGTGTAATGAGTCAATTCTTTCTTAATGCTTTTAAGATTCTTTTCCTTTGGCTTTTAACAGTTTGATTATGATGTGAATTATAACTCTCTTTGAGTTTATTCTACTTAGAACCAATTGAGCATCTTGGATGTGTACACTCATACCTTTAACTAAATTTGGAAATTTTTTGGTCATTCTTTCTTTTTTTTTTTAAATGGTCATTATTTCTTCTGTCACTTTCTCTCCTCTGCCTATGTTATTAGGCTTGATGGTGTTCCAGAGGTCTCTGAGACTGTTCATCTCTCTTTATTACTTTTTCTTTTCTGTTTTTAGAGTGGATAATTTTTTATCTTCAAGTTTTCTGGTTATTTAATCTGCCTGCTCAAATCTGCTATTGAGCCTCTATAGTGAATTTTTCATTTCAGTTATTGTACTTTATAACCCCAGACTTTCTGTTTGGTTCTTTTATTTTATTTTCTTAATTTTTTTTTGAGACAGAATTTCCCTATGTTGCCCTCAGTAGAGTGTTGTGGTGTCACAGCTCACAGCAACCTCAGACTCTTGGGCTCAAGAGATTCCCTTGCCTCACCCTCCCAAGTAGCTGGAACTACAGGCACCTGCCACAACACCTGGCTATTTTTTGTTGTAGTTGTCATTGTTGGTTAGCTGGCCTGGGCCAGGTTTGCGCCTGCCAACTTCGGTGTATGTGGCTGGTGCCATAACCACTGTGTTATGGGCGCTGAGTCTGTTTGGTTCTTTTAAACAAAAAATATTTCTATATCTTTATTGATAGTCTCTATTTAATGAGACATCATTCTTATAATTTTCATTTTTTTCCCCTCAAAGCTCATTATTTAGAGATGCTTTCCTTTAGCTCTTTGAACATATTTAAAATAGCTAAAATAATTTAAAGTCTTTGTTAAAATGTCTACCCTCCAGGATTTCTAAGGGACAGTACCAATGATTGCCCTCTTTCCTATAGTGGGCCATAGTTTCTTGCTTCTTTGCTTTAGATTTTTTTTTTTTATTTAAAACTGGACATTCTGAATATTATAATGTGACAGCTTCAGAAACCAAATTCTCTCTCCTCTCCAGATTTGTTGTTGCTGCTTCTTATTGTAGTAGCTGTTGCTCATTTAGTGATTTTTATGGAATAATTCTGTAAAGTCTATATTCTTTGTCATGTGATCACTGAAATCCATGTCCTGTTAATGTCATTTAATACTTAGAAAGAAATTTCCTTAAACTTCCAGAACCAAAAAAATCTGTCCATCTTTCCTGAGAAGCTCTGCATGTATAGAGAGAGGCACATTCCCAACACTCAGGCAGTTTGCATCACTGCCTTAGCTCTCACTTCCTGCTTGCATAGTGCCTCGAGATCAGCCAGAAATGCCGGCTTACAGTCCCTCAGGTCTTTCCTGAGTGCACACACAGTCCTATGCATGCACACGGCCTTCCAGATTTTCAGGAATGTGTCTGGACTTTTAAAAGCTCTTATAGATGTTAACCTTTCTCCTGAGCTTTGCCTGAACTGTCATCTGTCACCTCAGGGAGCAGGGACTGACATATTTGCCTGTAAATGCTTTTGACAACCCTTTGTCCACCCCTTCTAATTAGGAGCTTTAGCACTGGGCCTATTCCAAGTCAGAAGAAATAAAGATGAGCCTTTTGAGCCAGTCTTTCAAGGAGCTATCAGATAAGATAAAACAATTCTTTGCATATGAAATTCTGCTTATTCTGGTACTGGGGATGCAGGCTGTTAATTTCCAAGGCTGCCACTGCACTGGAGAACAGGGGATGGGGCAAATTAAAATGGTCCAGACTCACTTTTCTTATCAAGATTCAGCCATTTTTCTTAAATGAGCATGTCCCAGGTTGCCACAATCCATTTTGCTTAATTTGTAGAGGTCCAAAAACGTAGATTTTTGACAGTTCTTCTTCTTCTTCTTCTTTTTTTTTGCTAGCTTTGCTCTTGCTTTTATGAAGGAGCAGCGTTCCAGAGTTCTTTACCATTTTTCATTGATGTCATCCTACTCAGTGCCTTGGCTATGGGAATGAGGAGCAGGAGCCCCTTGCCCCCCCTCCCCACACAGCTGGAGGATGAGCTCTAGAGTTTATAACATGTGGTGTCATGTTCCCAAGTTCCTCCCTCTCATGCTCTCCTAGACATTTCCAGTTCCCTGGAGCTCCCTTTTGCCATCCTTCAGCCAGAAATCTGAGGTTTCAGGCAATCCTCTCTGCCCTATACATCTGCAATTGCACTTACTTCCAGGGTCAAGTGACAGGAGGACAAGGAGAGAGCAAAGTGACAGTTTGGCTTTGCCCTCTTGCCTTTTGATGCAGCAGGGAGGGACTTCACCAAGTCACTGGATCTCCTGCTTCTGTCCCGAGAAGGGCAGGGAGATAATAGCAAGAGGGAAAAGCTATTCTCAGAATAAACAGATGGGGTCAAAGAATCATCTCATTGCAAGATATATGACCTCACTGGTAACCTAAGCTGATAAAGCAAAAATAGTTAGTTGTAAGGAATAGCCTCTTTGCCTGCAAAGCCTTCTTACTCTGACCCAAAAAGATAATACACACAATCATGTCACTCCTTGCTTAAAAACAGTTATCAGCTTACCAATCACATTTAAGGTAAAAACCAAACTTCATTGCTGTTTTGAATATGAAAGAGTATGTTAAAGGAAAACCAGATAATCTGCATTGGTAACCCTATCCATGATATGGACTTGACACTTTCCCCTAGTATGTAAAGTGCTATGTAAACACAGCTTTGAGTCTTCCCTTTCAATGCCACAGTAGCCTTTAACTTCCTCTTACAAAGATTTCTGTTCCTTGTGCAATTTGAAACACTTCAGAATCTGTCCCCATTCTCCCTTCCTGCCTCATCTTGTTCTTCGCCCCCACACTTGCTCACACACCCTTCATAAGCATGCTGTGACTTCTAAAATGAAAAAGTAAAATTCTTATAGGACTTGAGAACCCAAAATGCTCAGGCATGTGATGACCCCAGTGTGAGAACACCTGTTGTAGAATGCAGTTACCTCTAATGTTTGTGGAAGAATCAGATAAACTGAAAGCCATCCTGGTAATCTCAGGGAACTCAGCCAATTGACAGGGCTGTGTTGATTATTAGAGGGTTTTCGAAATAATATTTGTTTAACCAAATATGTCAATACTCTCTTTCAAATATTTCAAACCATGTGGCCAAATTACTTCTATTTTTTCTAATATGACAAGTATTCAGCTCAAAGAGACTATTTTCTTAGGATGATGGATACTTTTGGGATTCAAAGTGTACTTTCTTACACAGAGTGGTGATGATTTATGATCAGATCGACTTCCTTGCTTCTGTGAGTATTTCTGTGTTTGGATTTACTTGAAGGCCATATAGTGTCTTCAGTAGGTTTTTATTTTACACATTATGGTAGCCTTGACTTCACAGCAAAAATTTTCCCATTTAGGAATACTTTTGAAAAGGGCACTGAAACCACTTGTTTAACCACCAAACACGTGGTTTGTGGGCTGGCAGGCCTGAGGAACAGTCCCTGAGGGTCACCCTTCACCGTTCTTTTGTAACTAAGGAAACTGGAAACAAATGAAATCTTATGAACTGGCTGGCTCAAATCATTCTCCTGACTTTGAATAGAATTTTAAACTGTACTAGCTTTATGACAGTATTTGCTCTGCCCTTAACGTGCGCTACTGATATGGTCACTGAGGAGCCCAGAACCCAATTTGCTTGACCAGTCTTGATTAATAGCCATGTTGACCACTCCGCACCATGTTTCTCTCTGTTTCATTCAGAGATTAGCATTGATGGGTCTTTGGGCTTTTCTGTGAAAAGGATGCACCAGAATGCCATAATTAGTCTTCACCTAGAGCACATAGATAGGTAGACAGACACACACATACACTCACACACATGCACGCACGTGCTCACACACACAGACATGTGCACACATGTAGGCACGCACATGCAGGCACACACATGGATACACAGACATACATGAAGACACACAGACACACACACGTGCACACACATACACATGCTTGTTTTTTAAATTAAGAAAGGGAAAGATCTGCTTGAGGTGCCCCCTCCCCCCAAAAAAACCAAACACAAAAAACCTAAGTGAAAGATCATGGTACCGGATTAACTGACATTATATATCATGACTTTTTTTGCCTGATTAGTTTGGAGAAAAAACAAAGGCTACTTCTATTCATATGTTGTCACCTGTAGCATTCCTTTTGAGCTATGCCCGAGTTCATATTAGGGATAAGGGCACTCCATGGCCTTCTCATTATCTATGTATCTGTCACCGGTGAGGGATTTATAAAATAGTCATAATAATAGCTGTAACATGGTAAGTGTTGTGAGAATGAAATGTAATTGTGTAAATGAAAGTGCTCCATGAACTGTAAGTACTACACAAACTCAACTCTTAGAAATCACTGCGAATCCTCTCTGTATCTTGGTATCTATTCCTAAGGATATTTGACTTGGAATGTGATGCTACTAGACCTTAAAATAGTTTAACAAAAGAGCATTTTTTGATAAGGAATTGTAAATAATATTTGCCGTTTCATCCAAATAATAATACAACATATGAATTTGTGTAACTTGTGTAATAACTTCTAAGAAAACCCCTATGTAGTATAGCAGACCACATAGCTCATGGGAAGGGGAAGCTAGAGTTAAGCTGGGAATACTCTGGAACTATAAGAAATACCTGTAACATCTTGATAATATGACATCTTGGTGATAAGGGCATGGGGAAGGGATTCGGTGTGCGAGATGAGACTATCAGGGATGGGCAGTCTCTACACCTGTGGCAGAAATAGCCATGGGATCAGGTGCATAAGTAGTTGCAGGAGCAGTCAGTCGGGTGTGCGTATTCCTTTAGGGACTCGCTCACTCTGACTCTTTTGCTCTTCCTGCTCAGAGGGTCTCTGCCCGAGGCCCATCTAAGAAGACTGCTAAGATTTATTCTCCTATTAAGACTGTTTCTCTCCCTTGAAGACTGTCATTCTCTCCCTCTCCCTTCTGCTGTAGGGTGAATAGCCCTCAGGCACCTAAGGGTAATTGATCCTGAGCAAGATAGTGCAGTGAGTTGTGTCTGGACAATACATAACCTGGGCTGGAGATCTGGCCAGTCCAAGGCCTCAATAATGTATGGTATAACTTTGTTGGACTTTGCATTGACTCTCGTGTATTAAACATCAAGTCCAAGTTCATATTCTCATGGTAGGAGTCCCTGTGTGTCTCTCCTAAGTATAGGGCTGAGACATTTGGAGCTCTGTAGTAAGCCAGTCATTAAAACTTATTTTATGTGTAGTCATCTTTTTATGGGAAACAATCACCTTCCACCTGCAAGGCACCTCATAAATTATATGGGAGCGTTTGCTTAATGATAGAGTTAAAGGTTAACATAAAAAAATGTGATGCTAGCAGAGCTCAGGCTAGTTCATACTTGAAGAAACCTGTGTTTCAAGCTCCCATGGTATTTTATGCTTGAGTTCTAAGAGTATTCCCACTCTATATTTTTATTCCAGATCTATAGATCCTAAAGTTGTCTAATCCATGTTAAATTTTACATCCAGCTATTTTAGTTTCCATCCACTTCCTCACCCAGGGCTGCCTTTTAGGCTTAGTAATTATAGGGCAAACACACGAGTAGAAAATTGTTGTGCTTACTTATAGAGTTTTTACATGTGAAATGAAGACTAATAATAAAAGAACAAGATTCAAGTCTTAAATCTTCTGGCTTTCTCATTCTTTGTAATAAATGGTATACTGAATAGTTACGAAAAGGATATTAAGCTCTCTGGGATTCTAGCTCTATGCGTCTCATTTACATACACCCACATGGTTGTACTTCAGACCACCGAGGAGTCTAGAATTCATTTTATCTAAATCATTAGCCTTTTCTGGCTAGATTTCATTTTTTATTTAGGCCATATTCTATGGTCTGCCACTAAGCAAAGCTCTTATTAATATCCTAGGTTCTCTCTCCTTGACATCCAACACAATAGTGCCGGTCCTTAACCCTTCATCTGTGGCCACCCGGACTCCAGGGCTGGGACAGGATAAATGGTGCCTGGAAGCAAAGTATTAAGAATATGTGTATGGCGCCATTTGCAAACAAATGGTATCCCCGCTGACTGGTTCCTAGAGCACAGCCTCCCCTGCAGCGCCCACGCCCACGCAGCCCCATGTATGGATTACTTTTTGCATCCTTGCCTGTGGCTGTAGTGTGTCACCAATGAGTCATGGGAGCCACATTGACATGGCCCAATACAAAGTCATGTCATCTAATTTCAGCTGGGTCTTTATTGTTTCTGCCAAGCAACCCCTTGCTTATCTCCTGTGCTAGCACATCTCTCCTAAAAAAGAACTCACTTGACTTAAATCCTTCCTACTGGCTTCAATCTGTGTGTTGAGGGGCCATTCCTTTCCCGTTCCTATTCTTTCTATGTGCTAGGACTTTCCATTAACATGCTCCTGGCCTCACCCCAGCCCTTTATTGGAGGACTGCTTTTCTGGTTGCAGTTTGGGGAAGAGGATACCGGCATACTGGTGTCTCTCTCTCTCCTGGTAAGCTTAGTGGGCAGGCTGTCTCTGCCTGTGGGAAGGGAGGCCTACAGTGGCTACTGCTGCCTGGGATTAGTGGGTATTCCTAATTCTGGGGGTGTATTTGGCAAGACCTGAGCCACACCCTCTAGTATAACTTCTGTTAACTAATGAAGCTAATACTTTTATTTCCTGTGCCTGATGTCTGCATCTATCTCTGAATTGGCTCTCAATGTTAGGCGAAGAACAAGTGTGTCATTTACTGGGCACATTAAAGCTCCAACATTTAATCTTATCCCTTTCCCACCCTCCGAGCAATCTTGCCCCTCTTGACTTATAAGACAAAGGCCTTTAGATGGGCTCTGCCCCTGGCATCTGGCCCACCGCTACATATTTCTCATTGTATGACCTTCTCTACTCCAGGGAATCCTCCACCTCCTTCCTAAGCCTGATCTCTCTTTCAGTTCCTTTTCTAGTTTCTATCTTCTCTCCTTCTTGGTAGGGTCTCTATTACCAGCATCTTCTCTTCCTGTCAGGTCACATGGGAAGAGGATGTCAAATAAAAAGATCTCAGAGCCATGAATTGCTGATTTCTCATGAAGCCTATAGGAAATCTAAGACCACTTAACCCAGAAGGTATAGGGGGAACTAGAATATACCATTATAGGTTTGGCTAGTCTAAGTAAGACCCATAGTTTCTTAAGCACAGGTCAGTTGCATTTAGAGTATATTGTCAGGGCCCAGGACTGGCCAGGTTGCCGCCCGGCTTAGGCAGATTCCGGACACGTACAGCTAAGCTACCTTGCTCAGGAACAGTTTCTCTTAAGTGCCTGAGGGCTATCTACCTTAGCTGGAGAGAGAGAGAGAGAGAGAGAGTCTTAGAGAGAGTAAAGCAGTCTTCTTAGCATAGATAGATCTTAGTCTTTAGTAGAGCTTGGTAATCTTCAGCACAGAGACACTGTGCTAGCATTCTGCAGGCAGAAGAAGAGACAGAGTCAGAGTAAGCAAGCCCATGATGGAAAGTACACGCTCCTCGACTGCCTTCTCCTCCAGCCTTATCTAAGGCTGATCTTGTGCCTCTCAACACCACAGATGTAGAGACTGCCAGTTCACCACTGCTCTGATCTCACGAGCTCTCATGCTTGTTAGGAGAGCTAAATCTCTCTCCATGCCCTTTCCACCAAGGTGTTCCATTATTGAGCTATACAGGTATTTCTTATTAACTCTAACTCCTCCTAGCCATAAGCTATATGGGCTGCTACTGTATATAATTTATGAGTTATATCCTGCTTATTTATTTTATTTTATTTTTTTGAGACAGAGTCTCAAGCTGTTGCCCTGGGTAGAGTGCCATGTGTCATAGTTCACGGCAACTTCTTGGGCTCAAGCAATCCTCTTACCTCAGTTTTCCTATTTTTAGTAGAGATGGGGTCTTGCTTTTGCTCAGGGTGGTCTCGAACTTGTGAGCTCAAGCTATCCACCTGCCTCAGCCTCCCAGAGTGCTAGGATATCCTGCATATTTTAAAACATCCAACATAAATAAAACTTATATACATGGAAATAGAAGATATAAAAAGTAAAGAGGAGGCGGTATACACTACATATTCCAAATATTACATTCAGTGCCAAGCTTCTTTGAAACCATGGGAAAAAAGGAAAACTCACCAGATGGCATAATTCTTATTGTTTGAGAAAAGGAAGTTGAACCTGACAAAATTTTGTCAGGAAAGATTATTTCCAACCCAATTGCTCCTAACCTGTGAACCTGTGATAATAGATGCAAAAAGAATGATGCATTCAGTGGTGGATTTGCAGAAGACACAAAGATGGCCTTGAAGCTCCAAATGACAAGGATTTATGTTACCAGTTATTCTCCTGGCAGGATGAAAATAGAATATTTAGGTTGACAAGCGCTACCTTGAATGTGCTGGTGGAAGTTATTTACAAAACGTTCTTATCCCTCTAGCCCTCTCTCTGGGCCCTCTGCTACTATCCTTTCAAGCATAGAAATGTCCATACTGACACTTGTCATTCTTCCTGATAATTATGGGTGGCCAATCCTTTGCTTTGTGAGTCTGCTCCTAGTTCCTAATAGTAAAGCCATTATTTTGAACCCAGAGGGAGTACAGTTGATTTCCTTATTGATATTATAGGAAGGAATTCATTAGGGACTAGAGATAAATCTGTATTCACATTTTTAAGTCATTGGTTCATTCGTTAATCTCACTTCTGCAATATGGAGATACACAGACACCGGGAACGTCATGATGGCCAACATCCAAACAGGGCTCTGCCTTCATGGACCTTACAGTCTGAGTCCTGACATGGTCTATGGTGAAAGGAGGTCAGGGAACTTTCTAGCAATACATTTGCATTTGAACAGGGATTCAAAGGATGAGCAGGATAGAAGGGTGGGGCGCACCAGGCAGAGAGGGAACAGCACTTGCAAAGCCCCGTGTTCTGCGGACATGAAAGAAGGCCAAGGAATGGAATTTGAAGCCTGAGGGAGAGTATTACCCAGGGCAATACTGGACTGCACAGAACCTTGAAATTCTGAAAGCAGGGAGGCCACTGGGGGGCTTTTAAGGGGAGCTGGCAGGGGAGGAGTACAGGGCCCCACTGGTGTCAGTAATTGCAATGTGGATTGAAAGAGCAGAAATTATTATGCCCCAATCCATTTTGCTAAGGGCTTGTAACACTCCCCCTTTAAGATGGGAAGCTCAGCTGAAAGAATTTAGTAATAACTGCAAAACCCCAGCTTCCCCTTATAAGGACTCACCTGATAGGGTGTTGGCGCTTGTCAAATTTGGCTTGTATTAAGGATTTCCCCACCCCTACCAAAAGCATTTTTTTTTTTTTTTGAGACAGAGATTCAAGCTATCACCTTTGGTAGAGTGCTATGGCATCACAGCTCACAGCAACCTCCAACTCTTGGGTTTAAGTGATTCTTTTGCCTCAGCCTCCCAAGTAGCTGGGACCACAATGCCCGGCTACTTTTTGGTTGTAGTTGTCATTGTTATTTAGCAGGCCTGAGCTGGATTCGGAACCACCAGTTACAGTGTATGTGGCTGGGCCTTAACTGCTTGAGCTACAGGCACCGAGCCCAAAAGTTTCTTATAAAAGGTTTCCACTCCTGCTTCTAGGGGTCAAGAGACTTTGAGGCATGATCCTGCTCTTGGGCTGGCTGATCAATAAAGGACCCTTGCTTAATTTGGATTCAATGTGCTGGCATTTCTCTATTCCACTCGCTTCGGGTATAATAAAATGAATACTGAGAGCTGAGTTTGGGGGCAGCTGTGGGAATGGAGGTCAAAGATGACAGAAGCTCGTACTTGTACACTAGTAGAGCTGGAAAGAAGTGGGTGGGCCAGGGTTTATTCACAAGGGGAAGTAAACAGAATTTGATGACTTAGTAAAGAAGAGCGCCGTGCCAGCTGATGCCAGTGATGATTGGCCAGTTTCAGTCTTGCTAAATGTGCTGAACTGTGGTGCCAGCACATAGGCACTGAAAGGAACCTGCATGGGGGGTGTAACTGATGTGTCGTCCCCTACTTACATCAGTAAGACTGAGTCACAGGAATTGCTGGCTCAGGTCAGAAAAGCTACCCAGGCCACAGGGAGGCAAGGAAGGGACTAATGCTCTCCCAACTAGACCCTAGGGCATTGTTTTTCAACCTTGTTTATCTCACAGCACTCTTGATCTATAAACTTCTGCAGCTCACTTAAATTATGTTGATCCAAAAAAAAGAGTAAAAAAAAAAATACTGTGCTTTGAACTCCTTTCAAAAATAATTTAATTAATGATCCTTAAAAAATTTCAAGGCACACCTAAGATCCTTTCATAGCACACCAGTGTGCCATGGGACATTGGTTGAAAGTCACTGCTCTAGAGTCTGAGGGGTGCTGGAGAAGACCCCACCGGGAGAAGGGCTGGAAAATCATCAAATGGCAAATGGGAAGGTAGAAAATAAAACTAATCCAATATAAAAAAGAAGACTGAAGAAATGCCAGACATGTGTGAGTACTCAGTGGTTTGAGGTAATCACAGGTGCTCCAATTAGGTAGAAATAAGTACCTTCCTTTCCATCCTGCCACCTTATTCCTTGCTCCTCAGCTGTCCTGTTTATGAAGAAGGAAAGCTCACTTTTCCCTGTCTCTTTCTGTCCTGGGCATTCACCTGTGACTTGGCCTAGGCTGGGCCAGTAAAGGGAAACAGAGGGACAGGAATGTTCCCCCATCATTCCTGGGATGGCAGCCAAGGGAAGCAGGAAGTAGCATGTTTTCACTGCCCTGCACACTTTCATTCCTGTGACGTGTGCACAAAGCCCCCAGGGAATAATGCAATTTGATAGTGACCTGATAACCACATTCTTGTAGCCTTGGTCCGAGAATGGCAAAAATCTAGAGAATGTTGGGGAAGGGAGAGGGAAACCAGACAAAACACAATTTCCATTGTAAATGACTGGCCAGGATTAAATTCAAGTTAATGTCAAACTAAAAACTGGAAATTTTAGATTACCTACGTGGGGCACTTTATCTTTCTCATGAAGAAATAATTTTTATATTGTGAGAGTGTAGCTATTACTGTTAAAAAGTCAAGAGGTAGGGCGGTGCCTGTGGCTCAAAGGAGTGGGGTGCAGGCCCCATATGCTAGAGGTGGTGGGTTCAAACCCGACCCGGCCAAAGACTGCAAAAAAAAAAAAAAAAGCCAAGAGGTATTTCAAAGTTTTGTTAAAAGTGTGCTTTAGTAAGGACAAAAGATAGTGCAGGTGATCCTTGAGTTTGGCTGGTTGGATCATAAGGTAACTGGGTCTAGGAGGGGAGAGAAGCCAAGGACCTCCAGCTGCCAGGGGCATCTCCTCTTCTGTGCACTGGGGCATTCCACCTCTGCCTCCTGGAGTGGTAGGATTACAGGTGTGAGCCACCTTGCCCCGCCAAAGAGTTAGTTTTGAAGACTCTTTTCTTTAAATTCTGATCTCCATGAGCTGGCTTTAGTAATTTTACTAATAAATTAATAAAGGTTGAACAGAATGAGAGACATTCTGAAAAGCACAATTGGCCTATGAGAGTGTTGTGTTTGTCACACGTGTAAGTAGTTGAGTGAGATTTCTATGATGATGTCAGATTAGAATTTGATGTTGGAATTAGCCCAGGACAGAAACCCAGAGCCCTGCACATACTCAGCCCACGATCCCGCTCCTCTTGGTCTCCTCTTTTTTTCCTACAGCGACCACAGAGACGCATCATGAGTCTCCTGGAGAATTCACCCAGGAGTCTTCAAGGTTATCTGTGAATACTGTTGATACTGTATTGGTCCTTGATCAGGAATTGCTGGCTGAAATATTTTTGTGAAGTTCTATGCTATTTTATATTTCTCAATATGCGCGTGTGTCTGTAGCATGAAACTTTAATTCTGAGGCCTTGAGGGTAGAATGAGGGGCTAGAACCCCTGCGGGCTTGTTTCCTCTGGGATCATCCGCCTACCACATGGTTAGACCTCCGGCACAATTATCCAGGGCTTAAAAAAGCCTAAATTACTTTTGGTAAGTGATGGAGCTTCTCAAAACTTATATGATAAAAAATGCAGAGGGGTTTACTGCTGCAGTCAACCCTCTGTGGAGCAGGACTATACAGTTTGGGAAATGTCACCCTTTGTGTCCCTCTGCAACCTGCCTTCATTTCTTCTCCTATATTCAGTCCTGCTCTGTGGATTATGCTGTTTTGTTGGATATGGAGGGAGTACGAATGTCTGAACGACAGAGCCTGCCCTAGTTTAGAGGTTTGTACCCTCTCGGGGACAGACTCCCCATTCTCTGCCCCACTGCCCTTGTTCCCACTGTCTAGGGAGCCCCCAAGAGAGCTTTTCTCTGTGCCCCACGAGGCTGGGACAGTAGGCGTAGGTCCAGCCAGGCCCCTGTCCCTAAGGGAAGGCCATGCTTGGCAAAGGGCCAGAACAAGGGAGAAAGGCGGCTGGGCGTGGCTCTTCTGCCTTCAGCGACCTTGTGGTAAGCACCTACTTAGGAAGGGGTGAGGAGGAAGGTGCCATCAGGTGTTTCTGGGCGTTGGAATATTTGCAGTGAATGCTGTCATTCACTTCTGCACACAATACCTGATCATCACCTAGGAACTTTCTATGTGAGGGGCAAACAGGTTAAAACTCAAAGTTTAAATAAACACGAGAACTCAAACTCAATGTTCAAATGCACGTCGGCCCCCGGCAGCGTGGGGCGCCTGATCGTGCCACCCGGCCCCGCGGGGCCGCGCACGCACCTCTCGCAGGTCACGCGGATGCGCTCGTCGCTGGACGACAGCTGCTGGTCCTCCTTCTCCCGGAAGTGCTCCTGCACGCACTGCTCCTCGAACTCGTGCAGCCTCTTCAGCTCCTCCTCGCTGAGAAACAGCTCTGTGCAAAGGGAGAGGAGTTGGTGGGTGAAAAACAAGCGAGATTCGCGGAGAATCCATGTAGTTGCGTCCCCACCCGTGTTTCATACCCGACTCTCGCTACACTGCACTGCTCGAGGGCAGTTCTCTGACTACTCCAATCGGTTATTTATTATCGCCAAAGAAGCGATCAGAAGTAGCAATGGCCTTTCCGCTGGAGCAAAATCCCGAAATTATATCTACTGGGAAATTGAAGTCAACTAATGTACTGTGGAAAACCTTTCCTGTGTATTTTACGAATAGAGTCAAGCATATAGCATGATTTTTCTCAGCCTCTTTAGATTCAAGAAATGAAAACATTTTGAAAGGAGCATTGAATTTATATAGGAATCCCTACCTAAGAGTTATTTATTTATTTTTGAGATATGTCTCACTCTGTCCCCCTGGCTAGACGGTCCTGGCTTCCGAATAGCTCACAGCAACCTCAAACTCTTGGGCTCAAGCAATCCTCTTGCCTCAGCCTCCAGAGTAGTTGGGACTACAGGTGCACCCACCACAGCGTCAGCTAGTTTTTCTATTTTTAGTAGAGAAGGGTCTTGCTATTGCAGGTTGGTCTGGAACTCCTGAGCTCAGGCAATCCACTTACTTCTGCCTCCTGGAGTGTTAGGATTACAGGTGTGAGCCACCTTGCCCCGCCAAAGAGTTAGTTTTGAAGACTCTTTTCTTTAAGTTCTGACCTCCGTGAGCTGGCTTCAGTAATTTTACTTACTAACAAATTAATAAAGGTGGAACGGAATGAGAGTCATTCTGAAAAGCACAGTTGGCCTACAGGAGTGTTGTGTTTGTCACACGTGTAAGTAGTTGAGTGAGATTTCTATGATGATGTCAGATTAGAATTTGATGTTGGAATTAGCCCAGGACAGAAACCCAGAGCCCTGCACATACTCAGCCCGCGATCCCGCTCCTCTTGGTCTCCTTCTCTTTTTTTCCTACAGCGACCGCTGAGACGCATCATGATTATGTAGAGGTGGCTCAGAATGATCATGGGTGGAGGCAGGACTGGCCTGTCATGGAATGTCATGATCAGCTGATAGCGCTGGAACTTCCACACCTGGTTGGAGATGGACTTCACTTCAAAGAAAGTATTGCTTTAAACAGAAGACATTTTTATATGAGTTCTATCAATTTTCCTAGAACCATCAGAGTTAGTCCCATTTAAATGAAAATACACAGCAAAATGGCCTACTGGGCCTGTTGCATGGCCCCACTCCCCCAACCTTTTGATTTATCCACCCGTATGGATGATCTGTGTTCAAGGACATTGTCCTCATAAATAATTCAGAATTTTAAAGTATTTTAAGTATATTAAATTGCTGTCTATGCTTTTTTGAAAAACCACACCCTAGATTACTGACTTATATACTCAGGAATTTAATTTCCTATATATTAGGGTACAAGCCATTTGAGCATTTTGAAGTGTTTAAGCTTTCGATTCAAACAGCAAGATACAATCTTTTTTGTTTTGGGCAAATAAATTGATCAATTTTTGAACTTACTTGATTGAAGGCAAATTAGTTTGGATGTGGGTGTGTACAATCTTTGTTTTATTTTAACTTCCAATAGGAGGCAGGAAGTGAACGAATGGTTGCTTTGCCTGTCAACACTGGGACCCTCAGAAACCCAGATGCCCTCCTGGCCTTAGTTTTCTCATCTCAAGACAGGCAGTCTCCAATCCCCTGTTCAGTTCCAAGATTTTATATTTCTGTGAAGGCTTTTTCTCTCATATTTTTCATCTTTGTAATTACAGTCATTTTTAATTTTCAACATTTATTAAGGCTGGTCAATGGATTCGACACATCATGCCAAATGGGCAGGTTTTTTTGTTGCTGGGCACTGTGGCTCACACCTGTAATCCTAGCCCTTTGGGTGGCTGTGGTGGGTGGATTGCCTGATATCACAGGTTTGAGACTAGCATGAGCAAGTGCAAGACCTTGTCTCAAAAAAAAAAAAAAAAAAAAAGGCCAGGCATTGTGGTGGGCACCTGTAGTCCTAGCTACTTGGGAGGCTGAGACAAGAGAATTGCTTGAACCCAAGAGTTTGAGGTTTCTGTGAGCTATGATGCCACGGCACTCTACTGAGGGTGACAAAGTGAAACTCTGTCTCAAAAACAAACAAAAACCCCAGAAAACCAAAAAACAAACAAATAAATAACTTTAAATTAAAAAAATTTTTTGTTTTGAGACATTTTTGAGACAGAGTCTCACTCTGTCACCCTTGATAGGGTACTGTGGCATCCTATCTTATACCAACCTCAAACTCCTGGGCTCAAGATATCCTCTTGCCTCAGCCTCCCAAGTAGCTGGGACTACAGGCACCTGCCACCATGTCTGCCTAGTTTTTCCACCCATCTTGGCCTCCCAGAGTGCTAGAATTATAGGCGTGAGCCCCTGTGAAGTTTTATAAGAAATGTGATCTAACAACCTAAGCCGTATTTTTCCTGAGCCATTTAGTCTTCTATTCTATAAATAATAAGAAATAGATATTTTATGTAATATCACAATAATTTCAACAGCTTATGAAATTAATACTGCCTTCTGCACCTCAGAAAATGAATGAAAATCACAATTTGATCAAATCTTGATTCCAGGAGACTTTCATTAAAGAAAATATTTTTATTAGATTAAGACACACTAAAGTGTTGAAATACTAACCAAGATTCAGCTTAAGTGTATTTAAGTATCAATTCTTGATTTCAGAATACATTAAGCTGATTTGGTTAAACAAAAAGACTGCAAAAATGCTATCTATTTAAAAGCCCTTGTGAAATTTTCTGCAAATATGTAGTCTCGTGGGAGATTTGCAAGATTAAGCTGAAAGCCTGTAAAGCAATACAGAATAAGCACATGGCCATCAGCCATGACACATACTTGAAAACAGCAATGAGCAGGTTCACCAGCAGGATGTTGGCGACCAGGAGGTAGCATGCCATGAGGGCGGGTGTGAGCCAGGCCCCTGGGATGCAGGGGGGCAGCCGCTTGCCCTCCTCATCATATAGGTTTTCCCCACACGGAGCTGGAAGAAAAGTTTGTGGTTTTGTGCTTTTGAATGTAAGGAAAAGAATAAACATCTGTTATGAATGTTATTGAATGACCTACTTCTTTTTTAATAGGATTTTTTTTATTTCATAAGCAATAATTTCCCATGTGCAAAATATCAACTCATACAAAGAAGGTAAGAAACTCCCGTCAGCCCTCAAAGATGGTCATTCTCAGATTGTCATATTGGTAAACATTTCCCCATTTCTTTATTGTGTTTTCAATCTACAGTTCTTAGTTTTCAAGCAGACAAATCAATCTCTACGTTTTCTTTATTTGTTGTTATCTGTTTGAAAGCTATTGTGTCTTCTTGTTATTGAACCTTAGCTCATGCTTGTCTTCTGGTTGTTTTCTTGGTTTCATTTGTACATTAAACTTGAAAACAATTTTATTCCCATGGCATGGGAAAGGGGTCCCCTGTACCTGCAACATTGGTTAATCTACTGTTCTGGTGCCATGTTTGAAAAATTATCTTTTTTTCTCTCTGCTTATTTGAAATGCCACTTTGATAATAGGGGACTTATTCTCCTCCTCAAAAAAATACAGTAATTCCAATAGTGAATTTATACTCTGCTTACTTTTTACTTACAATTTAACAAGTATTGGCAACCAGAAAACAGAGAAATATTTGGAAATAGTATAAGATTCTTAGTAATCAGCTAAGGAAAAGGTAATTAATAAACACATTTCAGGGACCAGAATCAGGAATCCCATGTAAACTTACGATTGATTTCCATGGCGTAGACTATGCAGTGATTGGAAAGCAGGATTTTTGTTGTTGTTGTTTTGATGGGTGGAGAGGAAAGAAATTAAAATAACAGTTGAGAGAAAAGAGAAACAGATGATGTAACAACACAAGAAATGTTTTGCTGTGAAGAAGTGCAAAGATTTCAAGCTTCGGTCTTGTAGAGTCATGCTGGGAAACAGTGCTGCATAATATTTAGAAGGATTATGCACATTATTCTAGAAAATATATTTTATGAATATGTTTTTTTACCATATGTCTTAAGCAGCAGTAGAAGTTTACTTGTTAAAAAAATACTGTAAAAAAGACATGATATTACTGGCAGATGATCATTTTAACTCACAGGTTAACCCATCAAGCTTTCTCTATGCTCCAAAACAAATGCCTCATAAACACAAATAGATAAAAAATTATTATGGTATAATCAGGTCAGTTGAAAACCTACATTTAATGGTATCACTGAAAACAGCATAACCACAGGTTTATTTTCTTCATCTCCTGTCATTACCCTAATTAATTAAAAATAACCAGTAATTAAAATAGTACAGCTTCTGTCTGGAGTCCAGGGACTTTTAATATGTACGTATGTCTACCTAAATGAATATGCTTTTTGCAATCAAATCAGATCTTCTCTCTCATTTTTTTCTTTTATTTTCTTTTTTTGAGACAGACTCTTGCTCTGTCACCCAGGCTAGAGTGCAGTGGCATCATCATAGCTCACTAGAACCTCGAACTCCTGGGCTCAAGCGATCCTGCCTCAGCCTCCCAAGTGGCTGGGACTATAGGTGTGCACCACCATGCGCAGCTAATTTTTCCATTTTTTGTAGAAACAGGGTCTCACCCTTGCTCAGGCTGTTCTTGAACTCCTGAGCTCAAGCGATTCTCCTGTCGTGGACTCTCAGAATGCTGGAATTTTGTGTTCTGTTCTACCAAGCTACCAACATATCCAATAGTTGACTTTGTGATACTTGTAATAATGATATGTTCAGAATCATGTCGTGAAAGGCAGAAGGTACGGTGTGAGCTCGCTATCAGCCTAACCTGGAGGCAGTAGACTGACAACTCTGTGTTTCATATGAGAAGAGAATGTTCAAAACTTTCCATTCCCAAATAACAGAAATCTGGATGCAGAAGATGCTGTTATACCGGATGCTTTGTGATAAAGTACAATGTGCAAATGAAAATGTTGGTGCTGACATGAAAATGGCACTGGAGTGCCTTGGTGCCTGGTGGAACATTGACTGACTTGGGGGAATAGGTATGAGAAGCTATGCACTGCACTTCCCTCCGAGACAGGGGACACCCCCAGCCTGCTGAGGAGTTGGGGCTTCCCAGTAATCCATCAGGGTCACTGACATCTCCTCGGCTAACATCTGGATTATCGTTGATAACAAAAAAGCACTCCAGTAGTGAAGAGGAGATGTGTAGTTGAGTGGAAAATGGGCTCCGATGGTTGAAGAAGAGGATTGTGGAAGGTATCAGTTATCCTTCTGTGCTGGCTAGTTCATTCTACTAGAATAACACTACCAGCTTTCTCCTGGGGTTGAAGAAAAACTAGGATAACCACATTGGTCCCACTGGTCATGTGATGGGATCAGTTCAAGGGGAGTGACTCAGAATTCTACTGAATGGTTTTTAGAATAAAAGAAATGACTGATGTCTGGAAATCTGCACCCCACCATCTATACTCATTTCTTCATGAAATAATTCGATGCCTATGGCAGACTGGAAGATACTTTATTTCCAAATTAATACATGATTTTCTACTAATTTGGAATTGATCATCTGCCTCAGAAGGAGGGAAGAGAATCTTACTATGAATTCTATTCTTACGGTCTATCTGGTCTGCAAACACCTCTCCGTAGATCATCCAGTACGGCATATAGAAGATGTTTCGGGCCAGTTTCCATGAAGGCTTCTCCTCTGGGTGCAAAATGGCTTGACGGGCTACTCCAAAGCTCATGAGCACGACCAACATGATGACCACAAAGTACAGCATGTCAATCATCTGTGTGGAAGAACATGTGTGCACCTTACTGTCTCGATTCACGGCCGAGTCCGTCCTCCTGCACCAGACTGCTCTCCCCAGACACTCCACAAGGACTTAAGTAGCATGAAGAAAGCTTCCATCCCTTCTTTCCTTTATAGCCATGGGTTGCTAGTCTCTTCCACTCTGTGCTTGATGCCTGAGTGTCTTACTTCTCCTCTGTTGTTGCCCACAAACACATGTGCCTCTAGTAACTACGACTCCTCATGGAGAAAGGGAAGAATTATGGGGAAAGTGTGAGTTGGTAAAGGAAACTAAGGAGGAAGAGGAGGAGATATTAAGGAGGTAAAGAAATAATGAATTGAGAATATAGAGTGGTATTTACTCATCCACTGTACTAATGCTGAGTGGTTTTTCTCGTGGTTACTCTGGTTACTGTACTCTGTATACTGTGGATACCAAACCAGTATCTTTTCTAATTCTGAACATCCTCAAAGATGAGGGTTCTTGCTGGAATAAACTAAATCATACACCCTGTAGCTCAAAGCCACTTGCCCTGTAAAGAGTTACAGGCAGTCCCCAAGTTACAAACATCCAACTTACACACAACTCACACTTTCAAAGGAAGGCTACTACAGGCAAATGTACCTGTTCCAACTTACAAATTTAACTTAAGAACAAACCTATAGAACCTATCTCTTTGGTAACACAGGGACTACCTGAACTTAGGAGGCGTCCTTTCTTCTGGGACCAGTCCTAACAAAGACTGTTCGAGGTGACGTAAGGGTTACCTGCTCCTTCACTCTTAGCTTCATTTTCTATAGCCTATTCTGCAGTAAACATCACAATGGATTTGTCTTGGTCTAATCACATGAACTGCCTGTGTCTACTCCAGGCCAGAGCACAGGAGCTGAGGACTGTCTGGAGTGCAGGTGAGGGAAGGAAGTTCTCAATCGGGTTTTTGCCACATAAAAATTTTGAAGTGGACATAACCTCACAGAACATCAAATCCAGGCTGTTGTACTAAAGAGTGCTGAAAATATGTTTCACATGAAGATATAAATATTCACAGGTACCTGTTTTGCTCCTGAGTTCCTATTGCATCAAAACTTGATACTCTCTTACGTCTTGGGAAGGTGAAGTTAGCTCTTATAAAAGAAGAGGACATTTTCTTTTATCTTACTGTCAATATATGCTCATTCATGATAAGTCAGAAGTAATAAAAAGTGAAAGTAATTTGTCATCCTACAGTTAAATATGGTGTAAATATGGGAGAAGAAAAATGGTAAGTATTGAGTGCCTAACGTACACTGAGATATATATATACACACACAGGGTGTGTATATACACAGTAGGCCCTCACCTCGTGTTTTTCTAGTGGATTTTATTGTTATTACCATGTAGGAGAACTGTTTATCTTAGAGCAAAGAACATTTCCTGTAAGAAGCCAACTTAAACGGGAAGACCCAAAGAAATCCAAGGAAGCCACACCCAAGGCCCAGTCTCACGTCCTAACGAAGTATCTAGGGTTACTCGTGGGGTGTGATTACTAACCATCTTTCCAATCATCATCACGTAGGGCCCCAGATACTTGTTGACACCAAAGATGTCCAGGACACGGATGTACCAGAAGATAATATCCACACAGTAGATCACTCGGCCGTAGCCCATGTACGGCTGGTTCTGTAGGCGAAGGATTGCTCCGATCATGAATGTGGAAATGGCCACGAGATCCGTGATGTTCCAATACTCCTGAAGCCAAACTTTTATTTTCTGGCTGAGTTTGCCTGGTTCTGACATGAGGATCTGCAAACAACAAGAAACTGAAAATGCTATATTGGAAGTCTTATCTTCTTAGGATCTTGGAATGATAAAGCGAGTGCAACATTCCAGAGCATCTGGTGACTCTCCTGTTGAAGACCTCTAAACTCTTTATCTTCTCAGGCAGGGACTGATATCTAGAAAGGGAAATTCCATGGAATCCTCCCTATTCTTAGATCCAGGGTTTCATAAACTCTCAGGAAATGCCTTCTAAATTATGTCCTTCTGGCTGTAATTAAAGCAGCTGACTTTTGATTTCATTTCTAGTTATTTGGACATGTGCCTGTCAGTCTACATTCCAGACTCATGAAAGAGGAGGACCCTAGAGCAAGCATGAACCCTAGGTGGTCTCACAGAGGGGCAAAGCCACTCGGTAGAGATGGCAGAATTCGGCTAGAAAATGCAAAATTCCTTTGTCACTTAGCCATGAGATGTCAGGGGCAAGTTGGCCCATGTTTTTTCCCTACTTGAAATATTATCCTTCCAAAATCACTGCCAATTAAAAGGAGACTTCACAGGATAAAAGGGAAAATATTTAGCAAGCAGCACACACAGGCATGCACGCAGAGATCCCAGCAGGCACATAGTGATGCTGCTGCAGGGGGGTGGGGGGCTGCTTTGCTGGGTAGCACCCCTTTACAGAGATCTGGGGGAGGGGTCCTAGGGCAGGAGGGGATGGAGTGGTGACAATCTATCAGCCAGCACAGAGGGGATTCGCTAGCTTAACAACCCAGGGACAACAACTGGGGCCACTCCTCTCCTTATGAGTGAGGGCAGTCAATAAAGCAGTGTCTTCATGCGGGGTTGACAGCAGCAGGTGCCATGGTGCCAGAGGCCCCTTGGGAAATCTCATCGGTGGCACCTGCAGGATTTGACTGAAGTCCAGCTAGAAAAGAAAGAGGAGGAGCAGAGGAAGATGGAGATGGGCTGTACAATTTAAGTCCTGTGCTCTCTGGGTCTTAGACTCTTAGAGCGATGGCATCAAACTTCTTTTTGCTGGGCTAGGTTAGCAAACCTGGTGAGTGAAAGAGTCAATAGTCATCGAAAATTGATAATATCGGTTGTCTGTCAGCAGGGGAAAGGATGTGCAATCATGCCTGTGCTTTTTTTGGTTCAAATTTGTTTTTTGCCTAGATACAAGCTTTCTCCTTATAAGCAAATAATAGTGAACTTAAAAAACTCGTGGATGATCCTGGACAGAGAAGCAGCTGGCCCCTATTTGCTCTGCTGCCTGCAGAGTTTGCCTTCTTGGAGTCACATTGTCATTTAAGCCCTCTGTGACACTAAGAGTTGTGTGTGAGATGTGTCTACTCTTTTTCAACACTGAGCTGAAAAGCTTATTCCCTGTTTGGGGCAGATGCTCTGGGCCCGGGACCCTTTCTCCAGGTGGGCGCCAGCTCCTGCTGTTAAACCCACACCTACCCTCTCCTAGGAGGTTGACCCTTCAGCAGGGTGAGGTGACACCTATAATCCCAGCACTCTAGGAGGTTGAGGTGGGTAGATTGCTTGAGCTCAGGAGTTTGAGACTAGCCTGAGTAAGTGAAACCCTATTTCTACAAATTATTTATTCTACAAATAAATAAACAAATAAATGAGGCTGGCTCTTGGGCAATTTGAGCTGTCTCTGGTGGGTGCCCATGACCAACTGATGTGGGGTATAAAACTCCATTCCCTTCCCTCAGAATGGGATAGACTCTGTGGTGTCCAGTCTAGTGAGTCCTCTGCAAGATCAGGCAGGGGACAGATTCCATCTGAAACCAGGCCTCACTCAGCTCCTTTCCCTCTCTGGGCTTTTCCCCCACTCCTGGCTGCCTCATACCAACAGCCTTCCTTTCATAAACATCTTGCACACAAGTCCAGGTATGCACTGTGTAGGCACACAGTGTGGCTCAAAGTCCTAAGTTATGGGAACAATGTCATCTCCTCTATCTCTCTGTCTTTGGTTTCAGGCCCCAGAAAATTGGGCCAACATTTATACCCACTTATAGTAGCAGTAACTGGTTTATCTCAGGTAGTGGGCAGCATTTGCTGTTGCTTCTCTTTTGGAAACAGGGTCACAGGCTGGAGTGCATGGAGTGCAGTGGTGTCATCACCATAGCTCACTGCAACCTCAACCTCAAACTCCTGGGTTCAAGCGATCCTCCTGCCTCAGCCTCCCGAGTAGCTAGGACTATAGATGTGTGCTACCTGGCTA